>AFRD01000050.1:0-118417 GCA_000222875.2 Periglandula ipomoeae IasaF13
CCTTGGGGCCGTCCGCCAATGACAGGCACCATCGCATGTATCGCATGGCTGGACCGTCGTGCACCGTTTCTGCCCCCGTCGCCAGTCTCTTCTGACTTTCCTCGGGCTCTCCTCTGAGTCGCCGTCGTCTCTCGATTCTCTTGCTCTCCAGTCTCAAGTCTGTGCCGGCCGTTGATGGCTCCATGCAAAGTGGCTCTTCCGTCCACTTTTGCACCGCGACCATCGCCCGTCCATCCAGCCAGTGACTTTGTGACCTGCCCCGTCATCTAGACGACTCTTCATCCAGATGCAAGCTGTCCAGTTGCCGGCAAACCTGGATCATTAGTCGCGCACCGAGCCTCATTACTCGCTTCCGTGTCATCTCGCTGTGCGCTGCATCTGGCGACACAACAGATCTTGCAGCATCATTCGCCAGTTGCTTCCTGACTGGTTCTTCATCGAGTCCTCTCTGCACGCCGCTGGCCCTTCTTACCTCTCACCTCTCACCTTGACCCTGCCTAGTCATTTTGCCAGCATTTGTCCCCTCCCATATCCGTCTCACCACGTCGGCTGCTGTTCCATGAAGTGCCCCCCTACTCCGCGACATTGACGTATCTTCCCCTGCTTTCATGTCTCAGAAGCGCACATAGCGTTGTCGCTGGCCTTCATTGCTTTGTTTGGCACAACCTGGACCCTTTCAAGCCGCCGAGGAGGCTATCCGCAGCTGCTGCCGCCGCCGCCGCCGTTTGCTTCTCATCTTGTTCTCTGTCCAATTGAATGGCGTCGCCCGCATTCACAAATTCGTGTTCAGTATGCGCAGGAACCCTTGTCTCGAGACAGCCGCCACCACAGATTAACCCCTAGAAAGCTCTCGCATCCCACCTTTCTCCCACTTCACTTCCTCTTCTTTTCTCTCTACTTGAGCCATGCTCAAGCCGAGTGCCGTCATTCCTGCGCTCACGATGACGGCACCGACTCTACCAGAGCACGGCCAGGGCACTTCAGCGGCAGGTCATCATTTGAATGGGCATTTTAAAAGGCACAAGGTTCTGCCTCGACCAAAGAACGACCGATCGGTGGACGTCGCTCGAACTTTGCCTTCCGTTTCTGACCTTGCCGTTGATACCGCGGTGCCTTCAGGCGTTTCTGGATCCCAAACTTCTAGCCCAAGGACGTTAAAACACCAACCGAGGAGGATAGGAACAGGTCCTGATTTACCTCTGACTCCTCCGAACTACTCCCGTGCCTCATCTGGCAGCCATTCTGCTCAGCCGCCCAGTCCGAGTCCGCCAGATGCCATTGTTCAGACACAAGCTTCCTCAAAACGGCCGCCAGCCACTCCTCCGGATCAACGTAGCCCCCTGACACCAGACGTTACACCTCCACAGCCAGCGAACCGTCCGCGCGCACTCCGACCCTTGGTCCTGGATCGTGGCTATTCTCGGGCTGTGACGGCAACAACAGACTCCAGAACCGAGTCTTTCAAGACAGCTCGAGAAGAGCCCTTCTCATCTGAAGATGAAGCTACCACACCAACTACAAGGACGGTCAGAGCTTCCTCAACTCCCTCGCAAACGACCGTCTTACAAGTCCCTGCGAGTGCCTCCAGTCGAGCTGTTCAGCCGCAAGCTTTGGACCTTGCGCTCGAGCGTCTTAAGATGAATCCTGACGAGGCGTACACTCCACGGATTCGAGGTGAGTTGGCCCAGTTCGATGGTGAATGGGGGACGCCTCGGCGTGTGGAAAAGGAATGGGACGATAATCTACAAAGGGTTGTCTCGGTGGGCAGGCGCGAACCGAAATCTTCAGCACCACAAACTCCGCAATCGAAATCAGCCAAAGGCGATGTCCTGGAATATCAACTTGTAACTCCGACAAATGCGACCAAGACCGTGCGAAGCATGTCACTCAAGGAGGCTGCTAATGTGAAGCCATCCCCTAATTCATCACCGCAAACAACACCACAACGACGGCGCACGGGAACCGCGCCGCCGCGGTCAGAAACCTCTTCCAAGACTTCGGACCCGCGACGCTCATCCGGGCTATCTACTCACTTGACACCATCAACCGTGGTAGAAGCAATATTGGTTGACAAGTCCAGTCCCCTCCAAAGAAATAGGACTCTGCGGCATGTGCGTAAACGTAGGGAGTTGAGGGAATCCAGCCCGCCTGGTCGGCAGAGCGCAGTTGATGATTCCGAGCCACCGGCAGCCAAGTCGCCAACGAGGTCAAACTTGCGCAACGAGCAATCGCGAAGACATGATAGCTACACCTCTACGACAAGTACCAATTCTGTGGCAAGCAGCAAAGCCAGGAGAGATGTGTGGAAGACTGGCGGCATCCCAGTAGTAGTCATACCAGACCGACAATCGTCTCAGAAATCAAGGTCACGAGAACCTTCCCTGCGGTCCTCGTCGAGTCGGCGCTCAAGGAGGACGAGAAGCATTGGTTCTTCCCCCTTGGACCGATCTCCTTCCTTCAGCGATGACCTATCTTTTGACCGTCAGTCGCGGTGGGATCGCTCAACATCTATTTCTGATGGTTCGGATCAGAGAACCATGGATTTTCCTCCTACCATTCCCGCTCGCTCATCATCTTTGTCTGCACCGACGAGTCGAACAACATCCCGGACTGGATCTCTCACGGCGGAGAGTATGAAGGCGTTGAACGATTTCCATCTTCAAAACGGAAAGCCAGTCGCGCCAAAGGCAACCCTCGCAGCCGCTGGAACGACAAAAACGGCAGCACTCGAGCAAGCAGTCCAGCCGGCTACACAGACAAAACCTGCGGTAGTAGTCGCTCAACTTCCAGCGTCTCCAATCATTTCAGTCCAGTCCCCACAGACTCCTCGATCCGAAAGGGATCACGGACATGACCCCTTCAGTACAGATTATCACGATTCAGCTTCTGCAAGGAAATACTCCTCCCGCACGACTCCCTTTTCCGTGATGTCTATGAAGACGAATTGGACGGCGCCAGAAGTATCCGAAGCTCAGGCTGTCCACATGTACCCGCATCAGAACTCGTCAGTGGTAAGGATCAATCACTCTGCGAAACCGCAAGATACAACCGATGCAGATGGGGAGCACCTTGCACAGGCGGAGTCGAATAAACCGCCCAAGATCACTGCAACTAGTCCGGAGGGAGGTGTAGTGACGCCAGAGCAACGACAGTCATTAGAAGAGGTTGACTCTCCGCTACGAAATCCTCGCTCACCCCCGGCTCCGCCAGCAAATCCACCAGCAATCAACTTTATCCCTGCCACCCCATCTGGCCTTACTCCCGCCGAGGAAAGATTAGTCCAGTTAGGGAATTTTTATGAAGTTGCAGCTGAAAAGCCAGGCCGCAGGCCCTCTCTTGTCAGACGAGCCTTGAGCGGCCGGAGACATTCCATCAGCTATCCGCCGTCAACATCAAAACCGCCTGGCTTTTTGACAAGGACATTCTCTCTAATCGCGGAATGATCGCAGATCCATGGATGCAGAGAAGAACAAGTCCTTCAACCCTGACATGGACCGTGCGTACGGTGACAAGGAGGAGAAACCTGCTAAAGAGGATAAGTTGCATCCTCACTGGCGACCGCAGTGGGATACTGACATTGACAACGGTGACTGTGACTGTTCGAGCTGCCGGCGCGGCTTTGAGCGGGAGGAGGAAATCTACCGATACCCATTGGTAGATAACAGACCACGGCCACTGAAGAGGAGTCTCAGCGCAAATGTGAAGAATACTTTTGCCATCCTGCCCACGCGGCAAGAGTATCACATGGAGGATATCTACGGCCCCGAACGGCGCACAATTCGACGGACTCCTAGTGGAAATCTGAAGGTTATGCGACGACGTTCGAGCGACCACTCGCTGAGACAGCAACGTGTGCGGCCCCACGACGAGCAACGACCAGTGTCAGAAGGCAACTCTCAGAAAGGATTCTGGCGCGGGCACAGCCTGCGAAGACGTCGCAGCACCGAGAGACTTCGACGATCTTCGTCTCTCAGCGGCCGCTTCGAAAGGATACCCAGCCTGACGAGAAAGTGGAGTGAAAAGCGAAGGGAAAAGAGAACACAGGAGCTGCGGCAGATGATCAGCGGACCAAGGGAAGTCCGTGATGGAGTTGGTGACGTGATTCGAATGAGCACAATCAAAAACCAACAAAACGGTCATTCATACCAAATTTAGACGACAAACGAACATGGACATAGGAGGGAATAATCGAAGGGATCGTGCAATTTAAGCGGCGGAGTGCCGCGACAGCTGATGATGACGATAACATGCACACAATGGGTGTGGGCAAAAGTTTACGATGGCCATGATCAGACGGGTTTATGACTACAGCGACGTTTACGACAAAATATGACTATATCCAGTTGATGTACTGGGGGGTTTTGCTATTTTATGGGTACATGATTTACTGCTTTTCGGCGCTCGAGACAATATTGCGAACGGGAGGATTGCACTTGATGACGAATCGATTGGTTCAGTCCGTTTTGTGTTTAGTGTTTAGGGAGCAGTTGCTCGCACGGGCAGAGACTGGTGGATTCAAGACAAGACGGAGGCGGAGGTCGGCGAGCATTTTGTACCATAGATATGACGGCCGGTGTGACTTTATGACTGCCACGAGCGGGCGAAGCTTGTAAGCCTGCGTGCAAATGAAAAAGTTTTTTTGTTTTCAAATGTGTCTAGTTATCACTTTAGATTTGTCTCCGAGTCCTAAAGTGTCTAAAGAGAACAGAATATGCTGTCTCCTCGAGGAGTGTCCTCCACTATGCCATAGCTGATTTTCCTACCCCAACCGTAACGCCAGTAAACGTACAATGCATGTCGTGAAAGAATTAGTAGTCAACCCTGAAGAAACCCAATTTATATCCTCATCCGCTTCATCCACCACATATCTTCACCGTCTATCCCGTCCCGGAGCCCCAGGAGCACCCGCCCCCGGCGCAGGAAAGCCTGGAGGACCAGCTCCGGGAAAACCTTGCCCTGGTGGCGGCATGCCAGGCATTCCAGGGAATCCTGGAGGCGCTCCGGGCGCTCCGGGAGGAGGGAAAGGCAGACCGCCTGGAGGCGGAGGAAACGGTAGACCGCCGGGAGGAACAGGTAGGCCATTAGGGCCAGGAGGGAAAGGAGGCATGCCGGGAACACCGCGACCACCGCCTGGAGGAGGAGGCATTCCGGGGAATTGGTCTGGAGGAGCACCAGGCATGCCTGGGAACGGAGGAGGGCCGCCTACAGAAGATTAGTCAAGACTATAACCAGAAGACACAAAAGGTCTTACCGGGGAAGGGGAATGGCGGGGGAAACGCATTGCCAGGCTGATTCTGTGGCAGCATGGGGTTGGCGTGCGCTTGACCCTCGGCCGCGTATGACGAAATGATGGAATCGATGACAGATTGGGCCTTTTCGTGACCGATTTCTAAAAGACCACATGTTAGATTCCGACGACATTTCGTATCGAGTGGGGAGGCTCGGGACTGGATCTTACGTTGGTAATAGTCGACGACGTTTCGCAAGTGATTCTTTCCGCTGTTATGCGCCTTGCGCACGCTCATCGAGTCGTGCGTGAGATAGACATCGCAGTAGTCGCCTGGGGAGGGTTAGTTGATGGGGATTCAGAGGTTGATGTGGCGATGTAGCTTACAGAAGACTAGTATTGTTAGCATGGCATATTTCAAATATGGAATTGGAGAAGAGAGCATAACTTACACTTCGGCATCTTGAACGACGCAGATTCTCTCGCAGGAAATACAAAAAATGGCACTCAAATCGCTAATCTTGCGATCGCACGCCTCGAATCGCGAAAGTCAAAGCTACGAGGCTGCAGCCAGCCCCACACGTGACTTGGAGCTTCCAGACACAAGTCTGCCCACGCACCAAGGGGAGCCACTTCCTGGTGTATTCCGCTGATTGGACAGCCCAAACCCGCCCCCCTGTCCCCTTTACAAGCCCATTCAAACGCGACACCTTGCAACAAAAGTCAAGCTTGTGAGGCGATACAACGGGAACCTCCTTTCCAACCTCTCCCGCCTCAATTTCTACTCTTCTGCATCTCGACAATCCAGAAGAAACCCCGCACAACCATGGCGACACATCGCTCGACGCTGGCATGGCTCAGCAGTCTGCTGCTCCTCATTAGGGCCGCCAACGCCCTCAAGTTCGACCTGGTTGCGCACAGCGGCAGCGAGAGCCACAAGAAGGAGAGGTGTATCCGCAACTTTGTCGGGCAGGAGACGCTTGTTGTGGTTACCGCTACGGTGGATGGTTTCAAGGACGATGGAATGGTTGTGAACATGCATGTATGTTGCAACTGTCGATCAATTATTGGGCGATCATGATCTTTCTAATATTGGGGGATATAGGTCCGTGATGCACTGGGCAACGAGTACGGCCGACCGAGGGATATCGTGGGCGAGTCGAGAGTTACGTTCCAGAGCCACACGGATGCTGCTTTTGACGTTTGCTTTGAGAATTTGTTCTCAGGATGTACGCTTCGACCATAAAGGACCAGTTCACCTACCTGTGCCTTTTTTTGCTAACATGCCTATCTGCAGCCCGTCGACCTAACCCTGCCTCACGCCACATCGAGCTCGATATCGACATCGGCGCCGACGCCAAGGACTGGAGCGCCATCCAGGCCACCGAGAAGCTCAAGCCCGTCGAGGCCGAGCTGCGCCGCATCGAGGAGCTGAGCGAGGAGATTGTCCACGAGATGGAGTATCTGCGTCTGCGAGAACAGAAGCTGCGTGATACCAACGAGAGCACCAACAACCGCGTCAAGTGGTTCGGTGTCATGACGACGTGGATCCTGATTGGTCTTTGGGCATGGCAGATTATGTATCTGCGCGCGTACTTCCGCTCTAAGCATTTGATTTAGGCGGCAAGCGGAAGATTTTATATTGTGTCAAACATGGTGCCTCGTCGGCAAACTCAGCTGTGGTGGATTAATTTACTATAGAGCGAGTTTGGCAACCGAGGCCGAAAATTAAAAAGGTCATGGGCGGCCAGAGTGCAAGCGTCTGAAAGATGGTTCTTTTTCACTTTTCTCGCACTGGAGCTTCGTGGGTTTCTTAGGTATGGCGGCCAGGCATTGATTTCAAAGGCGATGCGCTGGACTGCAATCTACCCGCATGCTGGCGTTTGTACATAATGATGGACGAATGGGGATAATACAAAAGATGAGGCATCTTGGTGCATGGGACTGTACGGTAGACGGGTATAATTGACGAGTACAAGCTTCAATGCTTTGAACGTGATTTTCATTGCCGTCTACGTGCCTTCCTTAGACAGCACACTCAATGATGGCATTGTAATACTAATATTCCACCAAATCGAGTCGAAATGCATCAACTCAATGCATCAATGTAGTCGATTGGCAATGTGAATGTCTACCTCACGTCTCGTCCCCACGACCCCTGGTTCTCCGTCCTCCATGACCACGCTAAACCCGGCCCACCCGGTCTCTCGCCTCGGCAAGCCAGCCTATGACCCTTCCTCCATTTCGGCTTCTTCAGCATCCACCTTTTGGCGCATCGCCACCTCGACGTCCGCATTTCAACAACATTAGTGCACCACTCAATTTACATTGAATTCACACTTGATTCGAAAATTGCAGACATCTCAGCACAAACAACCATGGCCTTCGCCCTGCGACCTGCGACCGCAGCCCGGCGCCTCATCTCCCTCCGCCCTCTCGCCATCCGCACGTACGCCTCTGCCTCTACCTCTGGCGAGCTGGGCGTCGGCGAGCTGCAGGGCATCAAGTTCCGCGTTGCGCCGCTCCGTCGAACTGGTGAAAACGACGACACAAAGCGCGCCCGTCTCCTCTGTATGTTTTTGGTCCTCGCTTCGCTCGCAAGGAAGCTTTAGTGTTCGCTACGTTGGCAGCGGAAACTTGAGTCCTCGCTTTTGGTCCTCGCTTTCGCTCTCAAGAGAAGCTTTGGCCCTCGCTCCGCTCGCAAGAGAAGCCGGTGCAAATCAAAGCTAGTATAAGAAGCTAATCAATCACAGATCAATCACGCAAAAGAGGAACCCTAGAAAGCGACCTCCTCCTCTCAACCTTCGCAAAAGCCCACCTCCCCACCATGTCCACAGATCTCCTAACGCAATACGACCTCCTGCTCGACGAAAACGACTGGGACATCTACTACTGGGCCACGCAGCGCGAGCCCTCCGACGGCTTCACCTCCACCAATCCCTCCGTGCAGGGCCAAGAGGCGGACGATGCGTTCGTGAGGGCCGAGCCGCCCAAGGGCGAGTGGGCGCAGACGGTAGGCAACTTCAAGCCCGCGTATCGGGCTGTGTCCGAGCGGTGGAGGGGCAGCGAGATTCTGGAGATGCTGAGGGTGCATGTTCGGAGCAAGAGCGTGGAAGGGGAGGGGGAGGGGATGGCGTTTATGCCGGCTTTGGAGGATAGGTGAATTCGGTGATGGTAATTTGGTTGTATTATAGGATTGGCTTTTATGCTGGACAAAATTGGGCGGGCTGTATTCTTTCAGGATCATAGGTCATGGATCATGGGATATTATAAAGAGGGCTATAGACTGTAGAGCGATGCTTCCTTTGGGGAATATGTGAGAATCGTTTTCACACTGATTGGAATGATGTGATGCATATGCGAAGGAAACTGGAATGAATATGGACTGTCTCGTGGTGATTGACGTCTATGGTGGTAAGTCCAGCCAGAACAATCAGCTCAGGACTGAGCGTTTCGATAGGAAGTTGCAAGTACGTGGTGATAAGACATGCATTTACCTAAAGCTCGATTCTATGAAATCATGATCCATCTCTAAGCATAATGAGAAGCGAAGCACGTGAACTGATATCTAGAGTATATAAACTGAACATGTCTGTTTTCGAAGTGAGCTACCGATTGTAGACTGGCCGCGTTGTAGCACAATGTTCAATATATACTAGTTATATCACCAAACGCGGCACTTTTAGTATCCGGAGGTTCGATCACTCGAGCCCAATACAGTCGCCTAACAGAGGAATTGTCCCAAGAAGTCGGCATCGTTCAATTGCAATTATTGGCAACACTTAGCATGCGGTACTTACACAACATCATTTACAAGAATGCTTTTCGTTCATCATCAGATGAAACATGTACATCGGTATTCCCAGCTAAAGGCTTCTCATTCGTGTTAAGGCGTGACGTCTCTAAGTTTGAGGCAGGATATGCATCATTAAAAGACAAAACACAAAGCCCCAAACTCCACGTCGAGACACAAAAACCAGAGTGAAAGAATCCAATACATTTCAGAACAGCATCAAACGGGAGAAATTAAGTCACACATTATGATATTAACATGATACTTGCCCCAGCACAACTCGTTCATATGTTACAAAGTTCGACCAACAAACTTGTCACAAATAAATACCATCAACACTGCCAACATCAGAGTGAACAATCTCACAAATTCACAACTCACATATATCAAATCATGACTCAAAGCTCAGAACCAGCATCCCCAATCACCAATAAAGTCATCATAATCAAAACACGCTAGGTATCTACAAATCATCACTCATAACACCCGTAACCTACAGCGATCCCTCATCCTCAACGAAAGCCTCAAGCTCCCCTGAGCTCGCTCACGACTCCCGCGGCAAAATCCCACTCAACCCCCTCAAAACATCCATAACACCCAACTCCCTCGTCCCCACGCCCTCTCGTTCCCTCCTCTTCCTCTCCTTCAACCTCCTCGCCGCCAGCGCCAGCACAACATCAGCCTGTCTCCCCGCCCCCACCACGCGCTGCTCCAGCTTGTGCACATTATCCGCCAACTGGTCCACCTCGAACTCCAGACCCGATTGTACTGAGCGTATTCGTTCTTGCGTCTGAGAGTGAATTGTTGAGAAGGGCACGAGACCATCTAGGTATGTTCGGATCTTGCCTTCTTCGGGCTCGAGGAGAGAGAAATCGGGGAGTTCGACTTGAAGAGGTGTTTCTGACTCGGATAGTTGCGGGTCGTAGATGGGGGGGATGTCGGGTTGGGGGGAGGATATTGCTTGCCAGGCTTGTTTTTCTTGTTGTAACCTTTTTTCTGTTCGTTAGTGGATTTTGTCAAGAATGATGGTGGCAGAGGGCGAGGAAGTACCTTTGGATCTTGGCTTCCAGAGAGGCTAGTTTCTCATCGAGTTCAATGTTTCGTGGATTCGGTTGCAGAATGGCCGTGCTGGAGGGCTCGTCGTCGCGGCCGAACCAATTTGATAAATCGGACCGTTGGGCAAAGTCTTTCAATATTTGGTCCTGGATAGCCCGCACTGTTCGCATGGATTAGTATGATTTCCAAAAGGACAATCGGATCCAAACGTACCACCGAGAATGGCTTCTGAGTTGGCCGTCCCGTGAGGCGGCTTCTGAAGCGCCCGCTCACCACACCACATCAGCAACTGCTTCATCCTCCTCGGCTCTGGCAAGTCCCCCGCGATGTGCTTGTAGAATTCCTTAGAGTCAACCTCGCGATGCGGTATCGCCGTCTGCCCGTTGTCTATCAGCGAACTGGCCCTACGACCACGCGATCCCAAACTACTCCGTCGATTTGATTTCCCGCCCTTCTTCCGCATCTCCTTGTTTCGATTGATTACTGGCGTATCGTTCATCGGAAGCGCTATCTTTGACGATTCCGTCGGTCGCCGCGGCGTCGGTGAGGGCTCCCATCGCCTTATGGGTTTTGAAGCCTTGCTCTTGGTCTCGCCCACCCCCGCCTTCGATGCGCCATTCGGTTGTGGTTCTTCCCCGTCACCATTCCCCTCTGATGAAACTGCCCGCGTGCTGTTCCTAGTAGATCTCCTGCTCGTCTGTGGTGCCTCCTCAGTTGGTATGTCATCGCTTCCTTTCAGTCGCGCGGATTTTCGTTGTCCTGTTTTTGAAGACGATGATATTGATGGGCCGGCGGGTGTCGTCGCTACGAGGCTGGGTTCCGCCTCAGCAGTCTCTGGGATGATCGATCTTGATGATATTATGGTTGCCGTCGTAGCTGTTCGAGTCCTCGCCGCCGCTGGCTCTGGCTCCTCTGTCCGCGGTTTCTTCGATTTTCGAACAAACTGGAAATCATCGTCGCGTTCAAAGTCGGTCGCGGCTGTAACAAATCCAGTCAGCATATCTCCCACCTTTTCTCTTTGCTGCCGCATGCATTTCATCTGCATCAAACCTACCGGCCGGACGGCGCTTGCTTTTTCGGCGCTCTTGCTGAGTGCTCATGCTAAGATGTTCTAGCGCCTGTTGAGTCGCCACGAGAGTCGTCATGGATGGCTAAGTAAACGAATGCATAGGCGTAAATGGGACTGCAAGACAAAATACGGGCCGTAAATATACAAAGAGTCGGCGGTTGATGGTGGTTTCGTTGGACGTTCCGTGGTTGGTGAACCACCTTGCTGGGGTCGTCGTCGCGCGAGCAATAGGCCGTCTCGAGAAAGACTGTCGCGTCACTTTTGTCGCGTTGGGCTCAACAGCCGGCCGCACCCGGCAAACTGGTCGGTTCGTATACTCGCTCGGATTGTCCACTCGAGAATTGGCTTGCGCAACCCAAATTATGCTCGGTCGTAGGCGACACCAGGCGCGGAAATGGCGATGCTTTGTCGTGTAGAGAAGCTGCCTCGTCTTGTTTACCTTGGAGAGGCGAGGATGCGTCTAGGTGCGGCTAAGCCGTTTTGGGCCGCAGATACCCCACCTCGTTGAGCATGGTCCGGGCTGTTGATTGGCCAGGTGCGCTCTCTTACTTGGTGGAACCCATGGTGGGGGAACCTGGATCAGACTATTACAGACTACTCGTGAGTGAGTCTGTCTTTGAAGCAGTGAATGTATACTATCTCACAAATCTACTGTCCGCAAACACAAGACTTACATTTACACGAGTGACTCGCCCACAGTCGGGGAGAAACCAACGTGGTATCACGTCATGCTTCTGCATCAATCAAGACATCCTGTAACTAGCGCGCAGTTCCTTTACTCTTGAGTATATATCCAATACTAGGAACAATCTTTTTGTCGTCCACGTCAATTCGATAACACATTTGTGAAATTACTGCTCTGTAGCCTCTTATTGCCTGTTGCTACTGCGCAAATACTTAAAAAAACCTATCAACACCGATACAAGCCAAGACATTTTCAACAAAAAACTACGTGTTCATCCGCAACGCCGCAAGCAACGCAAATTTCACCCCTTCCAACACCTTTTGATGTGCGTGTGCTGTGTGAAATGTACATAAATGAGTATGCAACAGTCCCGGAAGCAAACCACTCCGTCCGCATCGACGCGAAGGCGAAGTTGCATGCTTTCGGTCTGTAAAGGGCCGTCTTTTCCCCCGAGGCTGATGACCCCCAAGAGCCAAAGCCCTAAGCCCGCCTTCCTCGCCAACGTCCCGTACACCAAATTCCAAATAGATCATCCAGTTTCATCATAGATTGTTGTACAGGGCAAATATGGTCGACATGGTGAAGTGAAAATCGTCTGCCCAAATATCAAAACAATCCTTCATGCTTGTATAAGCTGGACTGATAAAGCCATCGTTTAAAAAAAGTGTAAATGAATCTATGCCACTTTGTCGACACCATCTGCGAGTTTCTTAGATTCGTAGTTGTCAAGTCATCATGTCTGTGAGGAATAGGGATGCGCATCAGGGTATGTCAACCCCTGGTGGCTCCAAGAAATCGTAAGTTCACCAGCTGCTCGCTGCTGATTCTATGAGAAACGGCGCTGGACTTCCTGTCCAGCCATCACCTGTTGATTAGGCATTGGCCCGGCCATACCATACGGGTTCATCTGGGCATTGTAGGGCTCAACAACTTGAGACATGAAAGCTCCGTGAAGTCCTTGTTGCTGCGTGACAGGGCAGTCCTTGTGCGCTAGCAATAAGGTCTTCAGATTGACAACCTCTTCTCTCAGCTGCGTTATTTGTGCAGTGAGGGCATCGTTTTCGCTGCTGTACATTTCAACCTTATTCTGCAGGTTGGCAAGCCACTGCTTCTTGCGTTGCCTGCATTTGAGGGCAGCAACACTAGGAATCCTTATGTCAGCATGCACGTTAAAACTTTAACCGAAGGGTGTACAAAGGCTTACCGATTCCGTTCGAGGAAGTTCTTGCGCTTCTCTTCGTCCGTCATCTTCACTTTAGGATTTCCATCCTCACCCACACCATCTTCGTCGTCATCATCCGAATCTTCGTGTATGCTTCCATTCGGGACACCAGCGTTACCCTTTGTCTTCTTACTAGGTGGTGCCTTAGCCGGTGGGTCATCTGCTTTCCTTCGTCCATTTGTCGCAGCTGCGCCCTTCTTGCCCTTGCTCTTGGGAGCAGGCTTCGCTTGCTCGCTATCTTCGGACCCGTTGGTCCCTTCACTCACACCTCTCGATGCTCCTTTACCAGTTGACATTTGGGGCGACGTATTTGCGTTCTGGGCCGTTGCCGGTGCCGGGTGCGCGTGACTAGGCGCGCCGGACGTGCTGAATTGATTCGATGATTGAGCGCCGTTCCGAGTCTGCGCTCCTTGGGCAAGCATGAACAGCCCGTTGGCGGCGTCGTTGTCGTGTGGATCAAAAGGCCCGGAGGCCTGCTTCGGCTCTGTCTTGACAGTCGCCGTGCCGTTGGGCATGTCAGAGGGCTGTGATGTTGCTGGTTGAGCTTGCTGCTGTGGCTGTTGCTGTTGCTGACTTTGTTGTTGCTGTCCAGAAGGATTCTGCTCGCGTTTGGCGGCAGCCGCGCTGATGGCCGTGCGATGAAAATCGAGAGTGCTGGGAGTTGCGCCGCCGCTGGCGAGCTGTGCGAAGAGTGCTTGGGAATTCGGGCTTGGGGCAGGGAACATAGACCCGCTGCCACCAGGAGTGAGGCCAGATCGTAATGAGGACTCGTTCGGGGTCGGGAATCCTCCTCGAAGATGGTGCGTGTCGCTGAAGTAATCGTTGGCTGGTCCTGACAACATGGCAGGGCTCAGGGGACCGGTACGCAGCGAGCCGCCTCCCCAGTTGAACGGTGTTGAGTTGCCGCCCGGAAGAAGCGACGATGGCGAGGTTAATTCAGCAACAGAAGGCAGTTTCGTGCCTCCTGGGGTTTCAGGACCTCCGCCGCCCCCGAAAGACTGTTCGAAGGGATTGGGCTCCAGACTGAGAGATCCGCCAACTTGGCCAGAGAAGAAGTCGGGTGTATTATTTCCTTGTGGTTGTTGACTTGGTCGAGGCGGTGGCGCAAGAGGCTTCGTGGGTTCAGCATTAGACGCACCGTCGGGCTTCACGGCGGAGCCGGCCTTGGAGTCGGAGGCTGGATCTGTATAGCGCAAACCCAGAGTACGTAAGTCAAAGTCACGGGCTAATGTTTGTGAGGCTCAGGATGGCAACTGGGGTAAGGAGGGAGGAAGTGATTGACGTCGACGTGATATGACGACAACAGGTGGAGAAGTGCAACTCGGCGTAAGGTACGATGCACCGGAGGGTGAGAAAGATGGGATTGGAAAGACAATGCAATGGCACGAGAATGGATTGGGAATAGGACGTGAGACTCAAGAAAGAGGCTCAATGTGGCTCACCTTGCCGCGATGTCTTGTTGTTGGACGGTTTGGGGGACTTCGATTCGGTTGTAGGAGAAGTCCCCATGATGACACAATGCTGCGTGTGATATAGTATAATAGTTGGGGGGGAGGATTTGGGCTTGGTACGGTGTGGGGTAGAGGGGTGGAAGGCAGACGCAAGTCGATGAGGTAGATGAGAGAGAACGAAAGCGAAAGGAGGGCTGATGAGGTCAGACGTCGACAGATGTAAGAGGCGTTTATCTTGGGGAGGCTAAGTGCCGTGGTTGAGGCCAGTGTTGCCAACCAAGGAGGCGTTGTCTAGGCTGGGCGAAGATTTACACGCGTAGCATAAAGGCTGGGCGACGCAGCGCAGCGGTCGGCCGGGTAGAATAAAAAAAATAGTGTCTCTGAGCAGCGCCGACCGGGACTTGCCCAAAACAAGACGCAGGAAAAAGAAGTATGCGTCGCTGGGCGCAAGCTTTCGATTGCAACCAAATGCGGACGGGCGCGCGCAGGTCAGTGTGGGATTGTGTCGAGCAGACGAGGATCGTGAAGGGGCTCAGGCGTGAGTTTGCAGAGAGAAAGACGTCAGAGATGACGTTGTGAGGAAGCAGCGAAAAAGAAGGCGCAGAAAAGGAAAGCGAATGGCGGCGCCGGGGGGTCCTTGGGTCTTGGGTCTTGGACTGTCGCCTCTCGCCGGATGCTCCTGCTGTCTGCTGCTGCTGGGCTGGATCTCCTTGCTGGCTCGGCACTGACACTGGTGACTGGCACTCTCCTCGCTCTTTCCTCCCCGTGCGTGAGCGTGGCCAGCCGGGGCGGGTCACGAATTATGGGGCCCAAGGCCGGGGGCAATGGAGGCGACAGGGAAGGAGCAACGGCCGTGGCCGTGACTGGCTGGCTGGCTGACAAACCCGCACGTCATGGTGTGTTCGCACTGTGGGGGAACTTGCAAAAGTCGGACAAGAACGTCCTGACATCGGTCGATTGGCCCGTCCATCGACAGACACGAAGCGACACAAGAACTACGAATAACGTGCCTTTCGGTCCGCCAAGATAACGGTGGCAGATACGGATCTGGATCTGGATATCCGACGACGGCTGTGGACGCGGCCAGCACCCGGCATGGACGGAGGACAAAACTGCTACCCAGTTCCAAGCATTATTAATGATGGTGTGGTTGGATGGCTGCCGGCTGCTGCTGTTGTCGGACGATCAGTATTATTACAGACCACGCACGAACGCCGCAGTTGTGCCTGAGCCGTGGGCCTATATTACCATCTGCCACAATAATCTGTGATGGCCTCTGGTTGGATGGATGCAAGGGCCGGCCAGCAGTCAGTCACACTCAGTATGTGGGAAAGTCCTCTTCCGTAGGCTTGTCAACAGTCGACGTGCAATTTGTTTGGCATCACGACCAGATTCCTGCATTCATCGCTCATCTCGCCCATGTCATGTCCTCACGTCCACCACAAACACAGAGTCCAGTTTTAAGATGCGATGCGGAGTTCGATCCGATGGAGTAGAGCAATAGTGTTTGACGATAATATCGATCGTGCGGCTCGAATAAGTCCCGACAAGAAACACATGCCTTGTTGGTGCCCAAAACGAGGATGAGTGGCCGGCTCCCTTCACACACCGTACAGAGACAGAAAGACAGGAGCAACACACCTGGCCAATACCGTTCCAGAAGGTGCATGTCAATGCTGATGATCTGCGCACTGTCCTATTCCGTGGACGCAGTGTCTGACTGAACCGCCACTCATCTGGCGACATCTGCACTCCACTCCAGGGGAGATGGTGTCGAGTTTGTCGAATCAAGCCTGCTGGCACACGCGCTTTCATTAAGCAGCAAGGACGGGCATGAACTCTGCATGGCACCAGAGTAACGCCAGTCCGTCGCCCAAGGTGAAAAAACGTCGAAATGCGCTCCCAAAATTTCAAGTTATGGTTCGAACGTCAGCAGGGTGCATTAGCTGCTCAGAGTCGGTGCCAAGTCTTTGTGCCACTGCGTCGTGAAGAAATTGATTAGGTCAGAATGACGTGTTTGTTACCTTTGTTATTGCAAAATTATGACCAACACGCGTTGAGGAGCATATCAACGAGGCGCGTTTGCAACAGGGCAGTATTATCCGGAGAATTTCCCAAACACTGTTTAGATTCCCAACATGTCAAACACGAATGTCTAGAGCAAGACGACGACACGCCCCGAGTGGCAAAATGATCAATGCCGGCTCTGGACCTGATTTGCGGGCTGTGTCGCATTTCTTTCTTGGGAAGCCGTCTTGCAATGGCGACATCTTCTCCCCGTCCAACGCCGTCCTCAACACCGTCTTGCCACTAGGGACGCTGACGGAAGAGGAGCACGGCCAATTAGCGCGGGCGGACTTGACATTGGTTGATTTATAATGTTGGCCTGCAGCATCTGAGTTGTCCGGCTGTTCCCCATATCAGCGGTGAGGACTTGAAGGTTACTGCCGATTCGGCGCCCGTACGACGGCGAACCTCTTGTCTTGTCCATTTTCCCTTTTTTTTATTTTCTGCGTCTGGGCACCAGCAAGCAGGCGGTTCATTGTCCCAACCGATGCGCAGTTTTCCAGCTCTATCACTGAGCAGGTCTTGCGGGCAGTAGTTACCGCACGCAACGGACCAAAAGCAAGGCAAAAGACCAGAAAATTCCTGCTCTTCGCATCCAGCAAAGACTGGATGAAGCACAGTGCATTCATTTCAAGGCAGGCTCCACTCCACGCTCCACTGTGAAGCTACTTATGACAGGGGCCTGCTCGACCATGTCGCGCTATTCGGCCTAGATGACGTCAGCTCCATGCCCTCGACTTTTGACAGTCTGAAGCAATCCTCGACGAGAGCAGCCGAGCAGGCATTTTCTGCGCAAGAGTTGAAACACCAGAGGAGCAGAGTTTCGCTAACAAAGTGTTTTGGTGATGTGTGTGCATCTCCGACAGAGTGATGGCTGTTGTTGTGCCGAGCCAGCTGGCTAATGCTGTGACACTTCGCACACGACACTCTTACGTCACATCTGGGCTCTTTCTCGTCTGACCACGCGCATTGCTGGTGTTGCTGCATTTCTTATCGCTCGCTCCCACACAACCCATCACGCAGACCAAAATGTTGCGAGGAATACTTCCATTTGTGCCCAAACCCGTACTATGTCCGTTATGCACATCCAGTAGCATGATATTCTGTTTCACAAAACCATGCGTGGCTTGTTGTCCCTGGATTGCATCTGGGGGAGGCAACGACCGACTCGATCTTGTGTTTCGCTGAGAAGCCGGGCGTGCTTGGACAGTGACACATTCTGAAGCCACTGTGCCTCCTTTTGCATATTATGTTCGTGAACTTTGCATGAGCATTCGAGACATGAGGCAGCTTTGCCAGCTCGTGGCGCCCGAACGCGGCTAGTGCTTAAATACGCGACCGCCCAATGCAGCCAAGGGGTGAAATGATTATCAGATTACGATCAGACGCGATACTATGACTGAAAATACGACTCCATATGTTTGCATGCTCTCGGGAATATTGCTTTTGGATTGCTCTGGACTTTTCAATTCTCGTGTTTTGTGTTCTAGACTCCAGATCTCAGAATTGGAGCAGCCATGAAGTGGACTGGTGTTAATGTCGAATATGACGTTCCTCAAGCCGCCGCCTTTCGCAGCTCGTTGCGTCGACCAGTAAGAAGGTCTAATTCGATCTCGCCCTTGCCGATTTCGAAATGATCTCTTGCGATTGTGTCCAACGCGGTGCCCTGAGCCTTGCTTCGAAATATTCCGAATGGCTGCAGGGTAGGTCCTCAGTATTAACGACGTAACATTTCCGAGCAATATCTCGATGAAAAGTTGTAAGATAAAAGTGAAGACAGACCACGTACTGTACAGTACCTTGAACATGATTCATTCGATTGTAAAAAAGGCTGATTCACCTATAGGTCATGCGCAGTTAATTTACTAAAACCGGTTCGCATCGTGTTTTACTTCCACAACCACCAACCACCGCATGTCCCGGTCGACAACATCACCTTATATCACAGGAATGCACCGCAGCAATTCGCCAACTAGAAAAATAGAATGCTTGCAGAGAAGAAAGATACGCTGTTACCTTATACTACCAGCATGACTCCTCCAAACAAGCCAGCCTACAAAAACGAAACACCAAAGTGATCCATCGCAGCTTCACCCTCTCACAAACTCATCCAGCAAATCACCAATCTCACCCACGCATCACAGCTTTCCCCCCTTCGCATTCTTCCTCACTCTAAACCCATGCCTCGGCGCATGAACCCTCACCTTCTCCTCACTCAACGTCTCGTAAATCACCTCGTTGGCATCAATCCCAACCAAAATTCCAACATCCTTCCCCGAACTGCCCATGTCCGTCGGCCCAACGACCACCTCATCTCCCTTCTTCAATCCTAATCCCTTCACCTCAAAATCCGTCTCATCAACACCGACGTTCTCCTCATTGTGTCCCGCTCCTGTGATAATCCGGCTCGCCTCATCGCCCTTTACGCTCGCAGGCTTTCCCAATTTCGCCTTCGTCTCCTGAAGAGCCTTCTCGAAGCGCTCAATCCACGCAAATACATTCGGATACACGCTCTTCGAGAACTTTTCCTTGGGTAGAGCGCCAGGGAGGCCTACAAGCCAGTGAAGGGGCCACACGGCTTCGATATCAGCGAGACTGGGGGACTGCGTGTTTAGAATCCAGTTACGTCCATCTGCCAGTAATGTGGTTTCGAGAAATTGAAACACGGAGGCAATCTCGCGCAGAGCAACGGATTGCACCTTCGCGTCTAACTCGGGCGTCCTCCTCACGCCAGAGAAGTCTTCGCGGTCCTTCTTGAACTTGGGATCCTTGAGCAGCGGGAGGTCAGCGGGGATGAGAGACGCAGCGTAGCCGAAGATGCCTGCGTCGGTCATGAGCGTTGACAAGAGGCGCTCTAGGGCGCGGTGCTCGGGAGATGAAGATCCGAGACGAGGAACGGAAGTCTTGAGATTCTCGAGCTTTTGCAACTGAAGACGGGTGTCGAGGTAGACGTCTCTGCCGATGGCAAGGACGGGGATGCGTCTGTACCCGATTCCAAAACGTGATAGGTCCGGGCGAGGCATCACAGGTGGTTGATTCTGATCTTTGTTAGATTGAACTCTAAATCAATGGGTGAGAGAGTGAGGTAGACGTACGCATTGAACATATGGGATGCCACGGAGGGTGAGATACCAGACTATGCGGCGGGCATAGGGGGAGTATGCATAGTAGTACAATACGATCTTTTGCTCGGCCATCTTGGTTAGATGTTGATTGCGTGATACACTTGGTCACTCTGTTAATCTTGCAATTGAGGAAAATAGATATGATTGCCTGATTGAGACGCGGACTGTTTTTAAGTTGATTCACTTGTAATGTCGACATAACCGAAAGGGCGTCGTGATTCGAACCTCGGCTAGATGCGGGGGTGGATATCCCCGTCCCGCCAATGGCGTGTAACACTTCTGGTTGTGCATTCTTGTACGTTACGAATGAGAACGAGTGCGTCAAGAACTTTTAGTATCATCTAGCTAAGGGAAGAAAATCATGAGACTCGCATAGTCAATGGCGATGGGGCCGTGTCGTGATCTGTCTCCTAGCGCGCGCATCTTGAAAACAAATACCGAACCAAATGGGGCAGCGTGAAGCAACTCGTGATAGAGCCCTTAGGCTCTCTGATCATTAGACTACCACCAGGCTACCAGCCGCAGTCTGCGACAGCCGGAGCTCCTGCATTAGCATCACCAGAAGGCCAGGAAGAATCACCGCCGTTGGCATTGGCGTCGTCGCCGCCCTGGCCAAAGTCGTCCACAGGAGGCGCTTTGCACCGGACCTTGGTGTGCCCGAACTGCTGGCAGTTGGAACACTGAACTTTGCTCCCTGTGAAGAATCAGCGATGTCGTTCATGAATTGAGATGCAGGATGACTTACAGTCTTTTGGCTCGGGACAGTCCCGAATGAAGTGCCCAGTCTTTTCGCAATTGTGACAAGTGACATTGTCCATGTTGCGCGGCTCTTCGCAGTCTTTGGCCATGTGGCCTTCCTGGCCGCAGTTGCGACAGCCACGGCCACCGCCTTGGGGACAGTCCTTGCCAAAGTGACCCTCTGTTCATGGTCAGAATTTGTATGTCAAGGGGGAAAAGGGCGCCACTCACTTTCGCCGCACTTGCGACATTATACGTTGTCCATGTTGGGCGGTTCTTCGCATTCAGAAGCGCGATGGCCCGATTTCCTGTTCCCGATTAGTTCCTCTGCTTTAAATACCTGTCTGTAATCTTTGTTTTCATGGCGCATACCCGCAGTTTCGGCAAGCAGACTTGTCCACTCGCGGTTCAGGACCTAAGAGTGTCAGCCTAGACATGTCAAAGGTGAACACAAATGATAACTCACAGTCACGGAGACGATGTCCCTCAGCACCACAGTTATGGCAACAGATCGCAGGCTGGGTCTTTGTCTCAGTCCTCTCCTGCATACAAAGCTTGGTCGAGTGTCCCAGCTCGCCACAGTTGTGGCAGCGCCTCTGTCCGCTATCAACGATCTCACCGGCATCTTCCAGTCGATTGAGAATCTCATCACGGGACTTGGGCCAGCCCTCAACCTCGCGGGGCCGCTCGGGCTTCTCAGAGAACCTGTAGGAGATGGAGTACTTCTTGCCGGTGTTGCCCTGAAGGTCCATGTTGGTGAAGACGTTCACGAGCTGACGCTCCGTGGCAATCAACCAGAGGTTGATGTTTTTGTCGATGAACATGGTCTGAAGCTGGTGATAATTGACGTCGCCACCGACAGACTTGACGTACTCCTGAACACCTTCTTTGGCATCATCGGCGTCGCGCTCTTTCGCTGCGGTTTTGATCTTGGTTAACGCCTCATCGGGAGTGACGTCTGCGACGTGGTCTCTTTTGATGACTCTGGCGTTTTCGCAGTTCTTTCGCATATGGCCTGCAAATGGTCAGTTGCAAGAATCCAGAACTTTCAGAATGGAGCAGGAGGCCAGCATACCTTCCTGACCGCAATTGTCACAGACCATAGGGGGACGCTGGGGACAGTCTCGAATAAGATGGCCTTCCTCCTTGCAATAGCGACAAGCTGTGTCTCGAGGAGTAGGGCAGTCAGCAGCACGATGACTAGATCTTGTCAGTCTAATTGTGTTTGTACGTTTTCAATTTAACCAACCCAGGCTCTCCGCAGTTAAAGCACCGTCAAGGCCGTCTCCAGTGTGCTGGTTTGGGCAGTTCGCTTCTTCATGCCTGCAACCTGTTAGCTTGCTGGAATATCAGCGCATCATATTCACTTACCCTTCCTGGCTGCAGGCTGTGCAGGTGATTGCAGGTTGATTCCACGAAGGATCATTTCCTGAGGCTGCGCCCCAGGTGTCGTTGGTTGTCCCCCAGTCACCCATTGCGTCAAGCGGGCTGAGCGAGGAGATGACTAGTAAATTGGCTGAACTGAGACTCAGGAGATCCTTCAACGAGGTATGTTCGTCTCGAACGGCAGAAAGATTGAGGTTGTTGATGATTGGGAAAGAGAATGCCACGGAACCACAAAGCGAGAGTTCTCACGAGGCAGAATAGAACAGAAATGGTGGGCACACAATCAAGAGCCGCGTGAGACCATGTGAAGAAGAAGGGAAGGAGAATAAAAAACGGCGTGTGTACGGCAGGGCAAAACAAGCAGGAGCTGCCAGTTGCGTCCAGCTGTGACAGTTGGAACAGCTGCCGGCATTCTGACAAGCGATCTACACAGCTGTCAGAAGATTGCACGACAGGCGCGGCCGTCTGCCCTCGAACTCGGACTGTCAATGACCGCAGAGTGTGCTCGAGTGGTATACTCAATAGCACAAACCCTTCATATTGAGTCTAGAGGCTCTCCCAAAGATGTCTCTCGGAATTACGTTGAACATGTTACATTTCAGCTGCTGCTATATGCTAATTACAAAGATTGGAACCTCAACGCCGTATTTGCTTTGGTCCATAATGCCTTTCATTCGACCAGGAATTTAACTAGTAAAGCTGCCTAAATACAACTCACTTGGTAGTATCAGTGTATTCCCTCTTACCAGCACGCTCCTCCTCTTCATCACTATCGTCTCCAATGCTATACTTGGCCTCATCCCGGCCTATGGACTCTTGCAGCGGGATGCTATCAACAGTCGTCTCGTCAAACGCAGCAGCTTCGAGATCACCGCCACGCTGACGGTCACGGAATGCCGCAAGCCCGGTCCTCGACTGCCCGGCAGACTTGTCACCACGCAGAGCAGAGTATGCAGCACCCTTACGTCGCTGTCGCCAGATGAAGAAGCTCCAAGCCACGGCGGCGATGACAACGATACCAAGTACAACTTCTCCGGATCGCTGATATGCGTGCCATTTGGCATCGTCGAGTTTCTTGTTCGTCTCCTCTTCTTGTGAATGAGTTTTATTTGTGGCGCCGCCAACAGAGGTATCTGGTCCCTTTTCACCGTCGATTCGACTGTCAGAGGGGATACCACCAATGTCGCTGATATCGATCTTCATGAAGCGGTCCAGCATGTCGCGAGAGCGTCGGGGATAGTCAAATGGGACCATATGTGAGGCGTTATGGAAGAGAACGTATGTCAGATTACGTGCTTCTTGCCAGAAACCCGCGTTTTCGCCTTCGAAAGTCCACTGTCTTCGAGGAGTCCAGTTCCCTGGCGTGACCTCGAATCCTTTGCCTCCGTTCCATTCCAGGTTGGCAATGAGCTGCTCCGTGCCAATGTGGTTGCAGATAAGATCCTCCGCGCCAGAAAACAGAAGCACGTCTACCTGCTTCAAGATGTCGGGGAATAAGTGGATAGATGCGGTCGAGTTGATATTCCTAAAGGCAGCGTGAACATGGCTATTGCATTCCTGCCAGCCCGTGTTTCGCTGTCTGTCCAAGTTCAGAGCCTCAATCACCAACGGCTGTCGCAAATACGGGCCGACGTCCTTCAAATCCGGGGGCCAGTTCATGCCACAGGAAGAGTAAGAGTCTCTTAGACGCACGTCGTACATGTTGATACACTCCTGGTCGCCGGAGCCCTTCCTGGTAACGTCTAAGATTTTCTGGAGGATTGCGTCGCAGTCGGGGTAATCGACTTGTCCAGGATTCGTAGCGAGCGCCTTGTCGCAGATCCGCTGCAGGTGCTGAACTTGCTGGGCCTTGTCAGAGCCTTTCTCGAGAAGTCCCTTCTCCAGACTGAATTTCAGGTATGAATCAGCTTGGTCCCGAGCAGAGATCCAGCCGTTGCCGATCAAAAGACCCTTGAGATCCCATTTATCGGCCGGCGCTTTCTGCGCGTTGCGATCGAGTATGGCTTTGGCAATGTACGGAATGTGTTGTCCTGCGTATGACTCTCCGGCAATGTAGATCTAACAAGACGAGTAAGTAACCATGTCCGGTATGTCCACTTCCATCCGTTTTCAAAAGGGTAAACTTACATCATCGTGCTTAAATTCGGGGAAAATCTTGAAGAACTTTTCCATGAAGATGACGAATTGGTCGGCCATGGTGCTCAGCTCGTGCACGTAGTTGTTCGTATCGACGTAACTGAAGCCTGTGCCGACTGGATTATCGACAAAAAGCAAGTTGGCAAACTCGTTCCACGAGCCATTGTTCAAGCCCAGCGTCATGTCCTCTTTAACTCTGTATGGCCCGACTTCCATCAGAGCACCATCCTCGGAACTGCATCCCGGACCGCCGTTTAGCCATATGACGGTTCGTTGCCGATTGGCGATGTGGTTATTTTGGAAGTGCCAGAAGAACAAGTTGCCATTAACCTCCTTCGAAATCTCGATGTGACTAGCACCACGCAGAAAGACGTTAGCATTTGGAACATCATCCTCACTAACATCTCATCACCAAGTCTCGCGATATCAATCCGAACCGGGACAGGGGTAAGGGGAGTAGTACTCACCCAGCATGCATCTTAATCGGTGAGGCATCTTTCGGCAAGCCAGGCAGCTTGTGAACATAGTAATCGGCAGCAGACTTGCCAGCAGCTAGAGTCGCAGCCGGCCACAGAGCCAGCACCGCCAGCAGCCGGCATGACTTGGCTACAGACCAGGAGGACCAAGACAAAGGAGCCATGTTCGAATGCATTCGAGGAGGAAGGATGGCCGGGTGCCGCGCAAGCCCCAGAGGGCCCTGGGAGCAGCTGTCGGATTCGCGCCGAAGGAGGGTGGGAAATGGCAGAGGCGGAATATGCGGGAAAGGAAAAGTGTCAAAACATGGAAAATGAAACGCTATAGCGGCCAACAAGGCGACTATGGAATCTCGACTTGAAGCGGGAAGGGATGGGGAGCTGTCAACTTGTCAAAAGCTGGCAGGCCCTGTCTTGTCTTGGGGTGTCGAGGTAGAGGCGATGTGGCTTATCCGGGGACTCGGCGCTGCTGGGGCTGGCGCGTGATGTCGTAAGCAAGCAAGCACAGTTGAGATCGTCCGGCCTGGTCTGGCTTTGGCCCTGCTTGGGCCCTGCTTTGGTCTGGTCTCGTCTCTTCTGCACGAACGAACTGGAGCCCGCCAAGACGCTCGCCGGTTTCACAGATGTGGCTGTGACGGTGACAAGACAGGAAACTCGATCTGCGACGGACCTGATGAATAGAGACCACTCGCCTCCTCTGCTGGCATAAAGCGAAGCGGCGCGCTCTGGAATCCCATGTGGCTTCTGCATCAATAGACAATCTGCAATTGACACGGCTAATTCACGGCCATGGTGGCTTCAATCGCAGTGCATTTGGCCCATTTCCCGCTCCCCATCAACCCAACTGCCGAACATGTCTAAAATGTGCTTTTATTAAAATAACGATCTACAATCCTTACATTAGCGCTACATCCTTGAAAAGCACAGGAAAAATATACATTGCTGTACAAGAACCAGGCCCAATTCAATCATTTACCTGATCTGGCTGCCAACCCAAGTTACCCCAGATCCAAGCCCGTGCTCATGCCGAACCGAAAAGTGAATCAGCCACAGCGAATGTTCCCTCCCTCCCCCCAAAAAGCCATCCCAACTCTCCACGCCGCACCAAAACGCCTCTCCGCCCAAAACAGAAATCAATTCGATCGTCGCATGTGCCAATTTTTCCTTCCTTCCCCCGAAACCACCAACCACACGCGGAACATCTCAAACTCACATACACTCGTTCCAAGAGGCGCGTTTCTATTCCCATTTACGCCCCCCGTTTCGTGTTTACCCCGGACCAAATTTCTATTTTAGAGCCACAAGTTTCATACAGCACTTCTCAAAAAAACAAGTACAGCCACAGCCACACACAAAAAACTCTCACAAATGGCATCCGCACCCGGCAAGACTTTCATCGTCGAACACCTAGATCCCGAACTGGGACCCTGGTCAGAACTAGAGTACATCGCCATCGCCAAGGAAACCCGGGACTCGAATGGATCGTTCATTCTGTCCAGTCTCCCGACGGAATTCAAAGTCCCGGATGCCCTGAGGGACATCTCGGCGTTTACACCTGAGCATCGTGGCATGGAGGAGCTGTATGCCGGGAACAAGAAGAGGGTGTGCTTGCTGGATCCTGCTGCCGCGAAGGATCTCTCGCCGGAAGATGGCGATGCGTTTGATGCGTTCTTGTTTGGTGGCATATTAGGTACGTACTTCGTTTTTTATTTACCACTGTCGAGGTTTGAGATTGCCGGCTTTTTTACCCTTTTCGGGGGCTGGTAGCGAGAAACGTTTTGGAAAATGGTGCCCTCTTTTTTGGTGTTCAAAACAATAAAACTAATTTATCAAACTTGTGATAATGTAGGCGATGATCCTCCGAGAGGTATGTATTTGAGATCAATTTTGGCGTTTTTGTCTTCTTTTTTCGAAATGCCGTGGAGGATTCGGATTTGTTGACTAATTATTTCGTGATAGATCGAACCTCGGAGTTGAGGAAGAAGGGATTTGAGGGTCGGAGATTGGGACCTAAGCAGATGACAACTGATACTGCCGTGCGAGTTACTCGAATGGTTGTCCAAGACAGGAGTATGATTGGAAAGCCCATCTTGATTTGAGATATTCCGGTGTTGAAGGCATAGTTGTGCTGATGACGTGATAGTTCCTCTGGACAAAGTTTCTCATGTGGACTTTCCCGAGCTCAAGTTCAATGAGCATGAGAGCACGCAGATGCCATTCCGATACGTGACGGACAAGGAGGGGAAGCCCATTATGCCAGAGGTATGAGATTTATTTTTTGCTGCGACCGATCGCCAAGCACGCATCGTTGACCGATAATCCAGGGAATGAAGGAATTGATACAGAAGGACGCGGACAAAGCCGTCGATGATTTGTTCTAGAGTGGTATCAGTTAGAAATAAAACAAAAATGAAGTGTGAAATCAGAAGATGTAAGTCCTTGGGTGTCATGTTACACCGTGTAGAATTATATCGCCTTGAGAGTCGTTCACGATGCGTGACGCAAGTCTTTCATCTAAACTTGCACTAACTGACAACAGACCTCATGCATCAGCTTTTTTTTTAGAAGCGCTGGCCAATCAAGTCAAGTCACAACATATACATTGCTCATGAATAATACCATATTGAGCACTTCAGGAGAATACTACGCACGAACCATACAAACTTCCCTCATCCCTACTACCCTGTACCTCGTCCGCGTAATATACGTTTCTAAACAAGTTTATAATGCCGCTCCCGTAGCAGTCCGCATGACAACGACCGACAGGGCAGAGAAAATGCTCGATGCGTTCGTGCATATCCAAGGCGTTGCGTCCTACGCAACACAGCGCCTTGCTTGTGCTTGTGCTGACATTACATTGCAAGTTATGCCTGTGCTGTGCGTATGCGTACAAAATCCGCTTTCGTCGCCACTGCGGTTGCCCCTGGACGTGCGTGTTAAAGGTCGCGGATCACATTAACGTCACGGACGGTTAAAATAAATCTCAACGTGAAATGAAATGAATAAAAGAACGCACAAAATTTTAATCCAACATAATAGCCCCTGGTCGGGAACCCAAATACGTATTTCCACATTGGCGTTCTTAGTGTCTGACTCTGGGCTGATGTGGAAACGTGAAGAACATCGCACATGTTTAGTGAGCCCTGGGGGGGTTCGTATATTTAACAAGGGGTGTTCCAGTTTCTGTTGACTCTGAAACAATGGTCAACGCGTTAGTCTTTTCCCGTGGAGTGGCTCTTACCCGTTTGGTTTGCGTCTTAGACCATTGCGCAAGCGGGTAAAGAGTGGAACGAACTCTTTTTAGCCCGTCTCTTTCTCGATACGGAGTTGTCAGAGGACGCAAGGGGTCGGGCAGCGAAATATCAGGCCATCTTATCAAACAACCTGGGTGTCAGGCAGTACAGAGACTTTGACCCTCGCTCGATACCGAAATGTAGGTCGTAATTCGATTCACTCTCTGTGCGGGCGTTCGATGCGACTGGCGATTGGCTGTACACAAATTGAGAGCGTTCCTGTAACTGTTCTGAAATATTGTTGAGTGAGAAACCTGTTGTATCGCGCCAAGCCCCGTGGGGGAGCGAGAACCGAGACGAACTATTTGGATGCATTCAGCCTGTTCTGCTTCCGCTATAACGAGACAATCCATGCGTCTATGACCCGGATTCTACGACGTCGTCCAAGAAGGCTGGTCCAAGTCAATAACTCCCCACCTTGTCGCCGGCTTCCTGGCGTATTAAGCTCCAGGACATATGATATGCAATGCCGCGAGTAAGGCTCACTTATCTTGCATCTTCTTAACCAGTTGAGGGGGGATGCGCAATGGTTGGGATGAACTCAACAAGGTCTCGAACAAGAGCGTTCCCAGACGACCACGTCCTTGAAAGCCCGACAGTCATGGTTGTTGAACAAACAGATATGCCAAGAACAAATTAGACCGGACGTTGTAGATCTTCTCGTCCCTGACGAGTAATTACCCCAAGGACAGCTTCAGAAACAATAGACAGACCTCAAACTTCACACATCGTGTTTGTGCGCTGGTTTCTCGGCACCGCGAAGAGGCAGTGCAGAATGATCTAGGCTGGCGGAAGGAAAGGTAAACAGGACTTGTAACAGTCCAGGGCTGTGATGAACGCATCAGATCCCAGGCTATCGGTTCTGCCTGAAACACCCAGCAGCTGATCGACTTAAGCTCCTCCAACAGGCGGCGTGTTGAATGTGGCTTCCGGAATCACTTTAGAATGCAAGGCCGAATGATGAGCATGGAGAGCAGAAGCGATAGCCTACAGATGCATAATTGTCTGCGTTCAGCAAGCTTACACAGTGGCTGACGGCCCATGTAGAAATTTCATCAAAACCTAGTTCTTGAATGCATCGCCATGCGACGCCATGCACTGCGATGACTGTAGTTGATCCTCCACCAATCCTCCCGTGAGGGAAAGGCCACAATGAGATAAGCGTTGTGCCTGTTGATCAAGGCAAGAAACATCCTTACAGTGGGGAACTGTAGGAACGGAATCCGGACCTGCCGAGAGCCTGCGTTCAGACTGTCGCGTTGCGATGCGAATGCAACGCTGTGTTTGAACAAAAAGATGAAGGGACGGAGGAGCCGCAATGTTCTGGGGAAATTAGAGGGCTGCTGCAATCATGTCGTTTTGGTGCGACTGCGTCTGCACGGGATGATCAGACTCCCTCTGCGTGTACTGTAAATAGAGTCGCAAACCTATCCCCAACACCCCTTCCTTCGCAATGTGACCCCAATCTACCGAGAATGCTCAACACTGATGCTGCAGGCGTATGACGCCAACCAATAATCCCTCACATTGTCGGCATTGAATGATAATTATACTGGACAATGCAGGCTCCGCATACTTGCATATCTAGCACTAAAGGCAGTCATTCATGTCGGCCTCTAATGACTTACAGGCATACAGGCAAAAGCTCTATACAGGCGGAACTTGGTCACTAGTCGGATGAATTCGAGCGATTGGATGTCCGACTTGGCCAAGCCCCAGGCTCGGCGCGGGCGTGAACACGTGGAGAGGATTTGCTGGTAGTAGTGATCATCATACAATGGCATTCAAGCCTGTCATTTCAGAGACAGTTCCGTCTTTTTGGTGACGCTTGATCCAATCTGGTATTGGAGAATCAAGACCAACGGCTTTAAGCTCTTGGTTAGTGGACCATGTGACATTTGTGTAACCGGGCAAGGGAGGTGCGTGCTACAGAGCCTTTCCTAGGGTGCCACAACGACTTGAGATGAAACTATCCTACCATCTCACCAAGGCTTGAGCTGTTGACGTGTGGTAAGATCTTCGCAGGGATCTTGCTTGCATGAGAATATGGAGACAGGAGGCAGTGATCCATCCACTGTAGCCCATGTACTGCGACTGGCCCTGCAAGTAGCAAGGGCCGGACTGGTCTGTTATCATATCCGATCGACCAAGGTTATTCAGATCGAATGACACGAAGAATGACCCGAGTTCAGTTCTCAGTTGTAGAGGACATAGCGGCAGCGTTTGATGAAACGTGCTTATTTCCCTTACCATCTTCAGCGGTGACCTGAAAGGCATTCGCAGAACAATCTCAGGAATTGTACGAGATAAGTGTTCAGAATGGTCATTGGTCTGGTTCGTATTAGCTTCGCGCCCGAAACCGTATGAGACACCAGATTCTTCATCTGAGCAAGTGCGACAAATTTGTAAATCATGGTCCCATGTCGGCTATGTGGTCGATTGCTGCGTATAGTATTGAAATGTGGCTTCTGGTCGTATTTGTCATGCTTGCGCCTGTTACTGTCACGGACGTTGATCTGAATAACAGTCCACAACGGAGTTGAGCAGTTATTAATATCTGCCCATCATATTAAGAGCCTTTCTAATTGATGCGAAGCGTATGGAAACCAATATTGTAGCGAGGGACCATTGATGTGATGCATTGTGTTAGTCGATTCACCGTGGCTGTTTATGTCGTCACAAAGTTCGAATCATTTTCCGTATTGAGGATTGACTTGTCACTTCCCGGGCTGGAATGTAAGTTGGCTCGCGCGCACATATGTTTTGGTTTTGATTGATGCCTTCGGAAACATTCTGCCAGCAACACGCATTATCCGTCCTCAAAAGTTACAGGTCACGGCAGAACACTCAGTGCCGATGCTCATCATGTAGAACAGACCTCGGACTGAGCGTAGCCTTACTTCAAGGGACACTGAAACCCTATTCTTCGTCGCAAGTGGGAGTTAGCCCTCCTCGGAGTCAATGTTTGATGGAACCTCTAGTAGTACGCTCCCCGAGTTCAGAACGACGGGACGAGTCTGTGGTTGAATCGTTTGACCAGTGCCTGTGTCGACTCTGTGACACCAGCCGTGAAACATGGGGTCCAGAGTATGGGAAAAGGATGGACGGCGCCTCACAGTCCCACCCGAAACCCCATTTTGGGCCTAATCTTCTTCGGTAAAGGCAGGCTCAGGGACCAGCTGGGGCGGAAGCCAGCATCCTGGCCAGGCGATGATATGGTACAGTGTAGCATGAACGGACCTATCGCTAATCTTTCTCCCATCGGCATGGCGTGCTCTGGTCGTCCAAAAGCGAGTGTTCGATGACAGCCTTGAGGCTGTGACTGCACACAAAGTGAACAGAGCCGTGCAATTCTGAGGCCGATAACAGCCGCCGTGCAGGATTGAAATTGTTGCAATACACAAGGTGAACTTGATTGCTTGTTTTCGCTATTCGCTTCCCATCCTAATTTGGCCTGGATGCATAAGGGGCGGGAAAATATTGGCAACTACTAACGAACAGAGATGGCGACAGGGTTACATTGGAAATGGGCCGCGGCTAGGTCGATGCAACGCTATTGAAAGTGTTGAAAAGCCTAAAGAACCTAATTAATTACTCGTGCAAAGTGTTGTGATGGGATCGGACTCGAGCATTGGGATTGCACCGTCGTTGTAGAATGCAGTTACGCCTCGACAAACATGCCAAGTAGATGGAAGATCGAAGGGCGGATGACGGAAGTCGTCAAAAATGGTCTGGTCTGGCCTGATCTGATCTTGGAGAGTCTGGTCTGCTTTCGCCTGGCTGGTGCGTACCTAGTTGGTGTGCATGGACAGATAGACTTGACGACTTCCGGTTGCCAGCTCCGCCACCGTCCGTATCAGTGTCAGTTGCAGGTGGCAGGTGGCGCCGTCGACGCTGCCACGTTCAATGCGGTTGCACAAACGGCTGGAAAATGAGTTGATGTGGTTGATGCGGTTGATGCGAGGGTAGCAATCGTTGAACTAACGTTGGTGTGAGCGGTTGGCTGAGTCCGCGTCGATTGGCCCCGGCTCCTTCCCTTGCTTCTCTCAGCCTTGAGGATGAGGCATGAAGACGCACGAAGCAGGGCACAACGCTGTGGACATGGACCATGGACTGTGGCCAGGTGCCAGCGGCTGGCTTGTCTCCGGGAGGTGCTTGACAGCTTGTTTGTTTTCCGGTCTGACTCGAGTCGACGAAACGGTGACATGGGGGAGCAGGATGCATCTTGCCCAAGGATCCCAGTATGTTTCTCCAATCTCGAAAGTTGATGAGCTCTCTCAGGAAGAGACAGAAAGCATAGATCTTCCTCCCATTACAGCATTCAGGTTAACAAAATCAGCAGCACATAGATAATTCGATGCGTTGTCATTTTCTGTCATGCTGATTACACGTGTACTGCACGCTCGAGATCCAGATGCCCAGGTTCTTGTGCACTGATACACAGCATCGGAACATTCTTGCACAACCATCGTTGGCCGAATCAGTGGCATTTCGCTGGGCAAAGCGGAGTAATGTTGTACAATGAAATGTGCCGAGCCACAAGCAAATCCTATGAGCAATTTGATGGGCCAGGTATCATTCTGGATCGTCTGCATTACTTGTCCTTGGCACGGCATCGTCACAGGCTGACAGCCAAAATCTTGGTTCAACACCTTGATTTGTGCTTGTTTCTGGCAGTCCTCTGCAGCTTGAGTCTCGCCGGCTGATGTCAAACAGTGGAAATATGTGGCATTTTGGCCGAGGAGTCTGATCTTCTCGCGGACAGCCAAGTTCATTCCTCCCGCCTCCACCGTTTCACTGCTGTACCCTTCACTTTGTGCGGGACATACAGACGATGATGCGAGCCAAGTCAGACAGCCGGAAGAAAAGCGGATCATTCAACCAGATATATGGTGTCGAAATACTCCGATTGTTTCGCGTGCTGAGCAGAAAAAGATGGAGACGAAACCACTCCATCGCATGTCGTATGACATGGGCGATGGTGATTTTTGGTGATGACCTACGGCTTACCCTACTCCGGTCGCACATCCCTCTTAGTACGACCCCTGGACATTGTTGTCGTCAGATAATGACAGAGCCTGTCCTTGCGGGTTTCATGCCTTGCTGCAGGCTGTTTTCACCAAGAAGACACAGCGTTATGAGGAAGATAGACACGATTACCAGTCCGTACGACGAAGGACTCCCACCTGCTCATACCACGGCGCGCAACCTATCAAGCCAGCCATCCTTAGCTTTTACAATCCACAGCATGGCATAGCTTGCTTGGGCGGACTACAGAGCAAGCTACACACATGTTCGAAAATTCTGCGTCGACTGGCATCCCTGACTCAGCCTTCTTGGCGATGCCGCACCAATCTGGGCTCGTTCAGACGCGCCCCGGCGCTCGGACACGTGCCCTACAGAATCCGACTAACGCCTTCGGGATCTTGGTTCGGATGGGATTTCTCGCTCTTTCTGCCAGCCAGGCCGCGGCGCAACCCTCAAGTCAAACTATACAGTAAGGCACAATTGTGAGCCTTTGCGGCCAGCAGGGGTGTCCTTGCATCCCTAGAAAGCAAATTGCCTCATGGCCTCTATAACGGGCCATGCCTGAGCACCTCGCTCCTCTGTACCGAGAGCACAGGGAGCATTGCACATCCGATATGCGGCAGCGACAACCTTGTCCTCTGGTACGGACAGATCGGATTATCCCTGTACTCGTCCAACGGCTTTGTAATTGCCGTAGAAGATACATACCATGCACCATCGCGAGCGAGAACAGGGGATGGCCTCCCACAAGGCTTTCGTACCGTGAACCGTTACCGGCGGCGACGAATTGCCTACTTTGTACCTCTGTATCTCCAGCAGAACGGCCATCCATCCATCCATTTATCCATCCATCAATGCTGATACTCCCCTTCATCCCGCTTTGGCCTTTGCGGGCAGATGGCTACTAGAATTTACGGTTCCACACGTCTCTGGCCTTCAATCAGTAACGTTTGCCCTATTATTTCAGTGGGCTGTACCGACACCTACCTAAGTATCTGAATGCAATAGCGGATGAACAAGTGGGCTCAAGGTGTTACTTGCTGTAGCGGTGGTCCACATTTGACACGATGTTGGGCTTTTCATACCAATTGTCTACAGTTTCTGTGGACTCCGTCGCCGTTGTGATGGCTCTCTGCAGACACTTGAGTCGCTTCAATCTCTTCTGAATTTTGTCTTGTGTAGGATATCTGCATTCTTGAACCCCTCTCGATAGCCGCGAGGGTTCCGGCCGTGGTGCTTTCCCGTAGTTACACTGCTTGTGCTGGGAATCCTCACCTAGTCCCTCCCGGACTTTGTCCCTGCTGATGCACCCTGCGTCTTAAGATGCACCTCATCCCCCCTCGGCTCCAACCTGAGGGCAATAGTCTTCTTAGCGGACAAAAATAGGATCTTCAACTGACCAGGAGTGGACTGGTGTGAACAATGGGCCTGGTAAGCTTCCGGTATACATACAGCCACCTGTTTCAGACAGACTGCAGTCGAGTCTCTGGAAGCTTTGGCTTTAATTCGAAAGCCGCTCGGGCCGTCCAAGATCTGACAGTCTATCCTAGCAAACAAACGGGCAGTCATCTGAGCCCCGTAGCTGCTAAACGCACTCCATTACTCGTGGACTGACTGGTGTTTCGGCTGTTTCGATCTACTCGGGTGCGAGCCCGTCAATGCGAATGGTCCACTCCACGTCGATCGTGCCAATAAGTCTGTTAGACATCCGTCCCTTTTGCTGGTCTTTACGGTCGGAGTCGTACAATAACTCGTTGTTATTCCCATGTTTTGTGGCCTGGCTACTGGTTAAACAAATAGCATGCAAGAGCCACGTCCAACATCAGACGCCTTGCTCTAATGTACTGACCATTACACATTTTCGCCTGGCAATTTTGTGCATAGCGATTTGAGCAACTTATTATTTATGCTCTTGCACACGACTCTTTCTCCGACCAATTTCTATCAGGCCCGTTTAGTGCTCAACCAAATTTGTTCTTTGAACCTCGACTAGCTCGGGTTGACATCTCTCTTCGCTTTTCTCGTCTGACTAGGTTTCCTTTCCTTTTCTTGTTGCAGCTATTGACCACGATTCATGAACTGGAAAACTGCCAACTGCTAGGAATATTTTCTCGAAAGAGAGCATCTCTTCCTCTCCCACGATATTTGCAGCCAGCCTTTTTTCATTGCGTTGTCGCGAGCTCGGAAGATGGATGTCACTTCACTGCTGAATCAATCAGCAGTATCAGCATATTGCAAAAGTTCTACCAGAGAGACCACACCGTCATCCTGTGTTTTGACCCAGCATACACTACCATCAGCATCACTTCCAACGCCTTCGCCCGATAGAACAACTCCACAGCAAGACTGGGATTCAAAGTCATCGAAAAACCGAAAGCCATGGAGTGCTGGTGGCTACGCACTGCCATCGCAAATTGATCATAAATTCCGTTCAGATTCCGTATTCTCGTTCCGATCAGCCAGTGAAAATCTAGATTCAGAAAGCTCCTATGAATCATCTCCCATGGAGAGACACTCGAGGACGGGCTCTACAGACTCAGCGTCGATCGACTTGGAACTGTCGCAACCTACCTCGCAGTCGACAAGACCCCAACAGAACCAGTAAGTAGACTCGCTACAATGGCAAACATATTCCTACTAACCTGTGTGGGAGACAATCGCAGTGGGAAGACAGCCAAAGAGACCCGGCCACACCTGACTCACTGGGCCACAAGTTCTCTGATAGCCATAGCAGCCTATCGTCCTTTGCGTCATGGAGATCTAGATCGCACTCAAGATTATCCTCGGTCACAACGCTGAGTGGCATTCGCAGTGCTCGCCAATCCGTTGCAGAACTACCACTGCTCGAAAGGACATTGTCATCCTGCAGCGAATCATACCATACGTCAAACCCAACAAAGAGAGTGTCGCAACCACCAACCAGTTCGCGATCATTAACATATCATAAGATCGATGAGATGGCTGTTCCAAAGAGATCAGGCAGCCCTTCCGATGCAGTGTTAAACATGAAGGGCTTGAACAAGCCTCAAATGAGCGAGGCTCCCACTAGGTGAGTTGTTTCCCGTTTTTCCAGCTTGGTTGTCTTCTTTCGTCACCTGTAGATCTGAATCATTATACCCACCGAACACTTTGTGCATGAACTGTTGAGTCAAGAGAGGTATTCATCTGAAATGTGTTCAGACTGCCTTGCCGCCTCACAGCGAGGATGAATCACAGTTGGGCAGAGAGTTCAGGAAAAGCGCTGAAAGATTGTCAACAAGTGAAGGCATGCCCCAAGCGTTTCTCATCATCACTGAGCCCATCACATGTTTATACCTGAGTTGCTGCCGCTGCTTGCTTTGTTCCAACCAACCGTCTGGAACCAGGCACTTTTATCTATGCTCTGGGGATTCACTTTAGCCTCGACTGTGCGGTTCTACTCAAGATTACAGTCATAGTGGATTTTATCAATCTGAGCCCAAGGTGCAAACAAAGAGGCACCCTCGATCATACGCATTTGCACTGATACGGCATTTGAGAAAATTCGTTTCGAAGGTTTCGCAACTAATCGTCTTGTGTCGATAGTGATCCCTCAAATAAACCATCTCATTTCATGGCTTCCTCAAAGTCGCACAAAAGAGCTACTTCGGCGCCAGATTTTTCTCCCCTGTCCAACCAAAAATCTTCTCGACAGCTCAAACCCGTTCTAGCACCTCCAAGAGAAGTCATGGCTGTCGTCGAGGATGGGATCCCGCAGCCTGCAGTGCGAAGTGGTGGCACATATGGCAGCCAAGGAGAGCCCGGCAAGTTTGCAGGAGCTGAAAGTTTGCGAGACTATCAAAATGAAGACATTGGAATTCCTGCACCGAGGCCTGTACGCATTCTTCCCTCGGCAGCCACGCTCGATTCCATCGAATTCGAGCAACGTCTTGCGAAATCGTCATCCAACACCGTCATTCCACTTGATAAAGATGACGAACAAAAGCCCGTCTGCATGTTCGTTGATGATTGTGACACTGGCTCCCAGTTACGAAAAGCTATCTCACATTTGTTTGGTCGCAACAAGACTTGCACACTCAAGATCCCCAAGATGGTATGGGTATACTATTGTCGTAAACATTATCAGAGGGTTCGGTATCGAAATGCAAGAACTTATCCCGTTACACAGATGGAGCTCGTTGAGACTCAAATCGAGAGACTCAAATCGAGAGACTCAAGGCCTGGAGCGACCAAAACCAAGCCAGAGGGAAAGGGGCATACATCAAATCGTGGACTCTGTCATTGCGAAAACGAGAGGAGAAACGGCTTCAAGGCAATAAGGCAGGGGCCGAGGAGGATGATGACACAGCCACTCTAGGAGCCAGCCACATTCCCGCATGGATCATTGACGAGCTGGGTGATGGCTTCGACACGGCTCACATGTTTGCCATAACCGTCCAACTACGTGAGGAAATTGAGAACGGTGCTCTTACTCAGGTGCCGGAAATTCGAGTTCCTCCCTGACATTGTTGACGATGAAAGCGACAAGGAGACAGGTAAGCCTGCCCGTTATCGAAGACAGACGGGATCCATTGGCACGGCCAAGACACCGAAGCGAAAGGCGCCAGATTTTGGACTTTTCACCAGACAAAGCCCTACATATGGCGACATGGGGCTAGGGGGGCACCACCATCCAGATGACGATAGTATCGTGAGCCCTTCAGGAAAGCGGCCACGCACTGCTCGGGCTGCTACGTTTCCGCACCACCAGTCAGCAGATTTGCATGGTGCATACATGACAGAGCCATCGCACCATTATCTGGCGTCTTCTCCTTACGAGTTCGGTTCTCAAGGGCTGGCGGGCCATCCGCCGCGTGACCAGAATATCGTGCCGAAGATGCAGCCACTGGAGTACAACCACAATTCCTATCACCCCGTTGGGCGTCATGAACATTTTCATCATGCTGCAAATGGGCATGCTCGTATGTCATCTTATCAAGGTTCACAGGAGGGACCGTATGCCCAAGATCCATACCACCACCACCATGCTGTGGGTTATGGACACCAGTCAAGCGCTTATCCCATCAGCCGGAGCAATCCTACTTCTCCCCCGACACTACCTTCAATCACCACTCAAATGCAAAGCGGTGGTACTACGTATGGCCACGCCGGAGTGAATCGAAGCTCGGCAGCTATGGGACCTCACCCGCGTGGCCCTTGGCGTCCCATGCACCAGAGATCTGCCAGTGCCTACACACCAGGAAGCAGGTTCGTCCCCACGACTGGCCGCCCGTCTAGCTCCGGCGATGGCGCCCCATTGGATCATGGCAGGGTTGAAGGTGAAGCTCGAGGACTACCGCTACCACCGACATCCTATGATCCGGCGCGTCATGATCCTGTGGCTTATGGCCGGCATGAATGGGTCTCCGGGTATAGTCACACAGCTGCTCCCGGAGCCCGACACACTCATCAGAATTATGAGCTTGTGTCAAATTACGGACCAGCCCCCATGGGAATGAATCCTTCTCACGATATCCCAGCCTCTGGTCACAACACGTCAACCTATCCTGAGCCGGTGGCACCGGCGGATTGTGGAAATGCATGATGCTGCGTTGTGTCAAGCAGTGCATTTTGTACAAGACTTCCTTCTGCGATTTTGCTATCTTTCTTTTACGTGTTATGATTTAATTCACTATTTCGTTCTTCTTGTTTTAGCGGTATGCGTTGAGGCAATGAAGTGCCAGTCACATCGTCGGCAACCTGCGCGTGATACCCTGAAATCGACTTTATACGGCTTCGCTTTGCTTTACTACATGACTTTTCTCTTCCTTCTTATTGAACTGTTTTACTTCTTCATTGTTGAGACACTCGGACTTCCTACACACGACATGCCAACATGTAGTCGCTGGTGTGGCGGTCGACCAGAGACATCCAAGAATTGGACGAACACTGCTTGCGAAACAGAATGACTATGGCAACGATGGAAAAGGAACATGTTGTAATAGAGTTAGACATTTACTTTGAACGACAAAGCGAGGGTAGTGGCGTCAGATGGTAGAGGGAAAGGAGCGAAAAGGCTGTGTTACACATCCTGAATGGACGGCATGACGATGATGAGCGATGCGTTCTTTGAGATGCTCCACGTCGATGCATCTTAGCTTTGTAGATAATAGGCCAGGCGGCCCGATAATGTATTATGCCTCGATTACATCTTCTATTGTAATTATCTTTTGCTCTACGTGAAAACCTTCACTCTCTGAACATGATACTCCCGCCATCCCACTCCTTCAGTTCACCCACATTCGCCCTGCACACCTCATGAAATCCATACTTTGGGTAGAACTTCTCCACGCCCTTCAAACCTACCAGCCATGAAGCAACACCTGCCCGGTCGACCTTTTCCAGTCCCTCCTGCAGCAGCGCCTTTCCTAACCGCTGGCCCTGATAAACGGGATGCACCGAGATGGTAGACAGATACCACGCCTCCCTACGACGAGGTGTGTTCAGGAACTGCGGCTCAAGGTCGTGAATTGTTCGCGTAAACATGCTGATTGAGTCTGAAGATATAGGCGAGCGGGCTAGAAAAGCCTTGGGGGAGACATATGCCCTTGCGAGGGGGGCTAACCAGGCATCTGCCACAATCAGTACAATTTTCTTTCACACCTCTTTCAAACATCACGAAAGTCACAAGCACGAGTTTTATAGTAAAATTACTTACAAGGCGACAACCACGTCTCCCAGAAACTCAAACTCTCTCTCGGCCGCAACCACCACGTAAAACCAACCGGCACACCAAGCGTCTCGTCCACCAAGAGCGTCAACCGCCACCCGAGCGTCCAGTACCTCCGCTGGAAGTGCCGGCAAAGAAAGGCATGAACCTCGCGTGGGTGTTGTGCGCGCGTCGGGAAGAGGATGTTGAGCATTGAGTCGTGGTCGAAGGTTGCTAGGTAGAGATTTGTGATGGCTGTCATGTCAGATGGTGTTCCCGGGCGGAAATGGTACCCTGGTGGTATTGACATTTTGGAAACTTTTACTCTGTGAGAAAGAAATGCTGTGATGCGTTGAATGGTGTTGAAGAGCCTGATATGCCGTGCTGGTAATTGAAGTGGTTACTTTGGAAATCGGAATTGAGAGTAATGGAGGCAAATATACTGGAATAAGACCCTTTTAAAGAGTCGGTAAGAATTACACGGTTAGACTTGGATGATGCCATTGACCAATCATGTTTTGCGGACATCTCCAGTTTTGGATATAAGTGGCCGGTGAGTCAGAAGAGTGAGATTCGGGGCTGAGAATGCGGATGCTTGTCCGGATGTATTCCGCCGGACCTTTTACGAACTTTCATTCCACGTCAATTGGGCCGCATTTTGAGTATATCATTACTGTACAATCAAAGACTAGGTTCAAGCTGATTGTGCAATCTCTGTATAATAATTGAGTTCCAGAACACTGTGCACTATTCCGTGATCAAGTTCATCGCCGCGACGCAGTCGGCTTACCATCCCTGTTACGTTTAATCGTCAAGCCAAGGGCGTCTCAGCAGTGCCGAGACCGGCCATACTCGCATCATTACTCTTAGGGCACTTGCTCTCAACATCATGTGTTAGTCATGATGATGGGGGAAATCGCTTGCGCATGAAACTTGAATCACATTGACACAAAACACAAGTGCATGAGTAACCCCCAGGATATCTTGAACACCAATTTTTTTTTTTTAAAAAAAAATTAGACAAGTGCTATCATCATGCCCGTAATTCAAGGGTTGCTTTAGCTTGCTTCTCCACTCGCGTCAATAGATTGATACCCCACGCTCAGTAAGCACCACAACCACGACAGCTCGATCGAGCACACTCAAATTGTAAGTCATTGCAGTGCGTGCCGGCAATAACATGCGCGTTACGTTGCGAATCATCAAGCCACCCGATGCGTCCCAATGATAGATCATCTCTGGCGAGGTTCAAGCATGACCCTCAAGGGGCCTGCGGCTGGAGTACCCGCCAAGATCGTCACCAGGCCAAGGTCAACTGTGTGTGGTGCCTTATGGAGGTTGGCGTTATGGCTTTTTCTTGGGTGACGAATACGCCCAATGGTCTACGTACACTTGGCTTGGGCTGCTGCTGGTTGTCAATCTTGGTGACGAAATGTGGTGTTGGCTGGCGTATATAAAGGATTGGCATTGTCTCCCGTCTCTCTCGCGCGCTTTCATTTAATTCACCCCTCAACCAAAATTGTGTAGTTGATCTATTTTCAACTGTTTATGTACCGCGAGGCTTTGCACGCTATATCTATCATATCGACATCCAATCATTATGGCTTCGCCATCCCAAAACTCCCATCCATATACACGCCTGGAAGACAACGTCTCCATTATGCAAGAAAGCAAAGAGGCAGCCTCCGCCTCTGTATCAAATTCGTCGTCAAAGCGCAAAACGCCGTCAAGGACTCAGGCAGACCAGGTCAAGGCTCTGTCCAACCATCGCCCGAACCTGTTCAAGATCCATATGTAACATTCCCTTTCCATCAAGGCGCGTTTCCGAGGACCAGCACCAAGAGCATGCCATTCAAAATGCAAGACGCAGTAAAAGTACTGCCGACCATGATTTTGTACGAAAGAGACAGCGGGTCTCGGCGATAAAGCGTCATGCCGAGACCAGATCCGGCGCAGAACAGACTTATCATGGTGCCAACCGTCACGCCAGCATCAACCTCAACACGCAGTTTGTGTTTCCCAGTCATTATGAGCACACTAGCAATGCCGAGGAGCGCAAACGACACCACAAAACAGCCAAGAGTGGCCCACATGAACACCTCCCTATACCGTTGCACCTTTTGTTCGCCAATGCTGGGCAGCGCATAGTGAGTCGCGTATCCAAGCTGTGGGTAGCCATCCGAGCTAAAGTAACCTTCCTCCTCTGAGTCTACTACGGTAGATGCATATCCAAGGCTGGATCCATGCTCCGGAGAAAGCAGAGGGCGGTGCTCGTGGCTGGGCCGCCTCATCCTGAACCACTGCTTTGCTTTTTCGTACGGCAGTGCCAGCATTGCATTAACATAGGCGAATACCGGGAAGCCTGTCTCTTCATCAGGGTTGATGTAAATGGCATAATCATCTTCAGGACCGCCCGCTTCACTCCCATCGTCGTACTCATTCCAATACTTGACTGGCGAGTCCATCTGAGCAGGGGGCAGAGGCTCAAAGTCGACTTGTTGAGGGCGACGGCGCTCTGGCAGATCTGACACACCGTGCTCATCAGTTTCAGGAGAGCTAGGTTCGCTGAAATGTGGTGTCATGGCTTGCAGGTCGGCGAGGATCTCATCATGTCGATTTTGCAAATTCTCGAATGTTCGTTTGGTGAAGCTTTTGGGATTGCTTAGGACATTCTCATTGAATCGAGAAGTCAAGGTCACGGAGCCAGTCCATTTCTATAGACAGCATCAAGTTAATCAACATGCACGCCGGATAATATGATATTCGTGTTTGCCATACCTTGTATTTCTTGAGAATTTTGCGAAATGCAATGACTTGGGCATTGGCAAAACGTGACAGCGCTTGAATTTCCTCCCCGCATCGGAGCAGCTCTCTCTCGTACTTGGCGAATCTTCTTTGCCGTTTCAGTGAGAGTGTAGAGTCGTTCGCATCTGAGTACCTAGCGACCCATCGCTGAGTTTTACTCGCGAGATGTTCTGTAGCACGAAGTCGTCTCGTAAGCATCAAGTTACACAGATTTCGGACAATTCGTTGTCGCAAGTGCACGTTGTGTAACACATACCTAATCGCCTGGATATCTCATCCGCTTTACTTGTGATGAACATGTCGACTCGGTCATGTTGGCGGCATAGCTCGAGATAGAGCCCATCTTCGAATTTCTTCAGGGCTGTGTCCTGGTGTCCAGGGATGGCGATGGCCGTAGCCTGGTCGCGCATGGTATGGACCTTGATCTCATGTTTGAGGGAATTGTAGTCTAGGTTGTCTGGTTGTACAGAGAAAAAGAAACGTTAGTTGGAAAAATGCAAGACATGTGCCAGGGAGGCAAGGATCGACAGATAACGTGTGGCAGGGCTTTTTTGAAGGGGGCTTGAAGAGGCGCACGCTGGCGGCATGTGCTGTGGCAGCCATGCATGACATAAACGTGGGGAGACTTACGAAGACTCCATTCTGGAACAGATTCGTGTTCCAATTGTTGGCCGTATTTCATAATAGTTTGTGAGCACGGAATGCGAGACGAGCGACACCGAAGGAAGAAGGACAGAGTCCAATGTTATGACATTCGCCAGTGGTTGCCCGGAGCTAGTTGTTGAGTGGACGCAGCAAGATGTCGTCCTAACAGCCGACGATCTGCCCCAATGACGTACAGAGAGGTTGGTGAAGTGCCTACTGCGCTTATCTAGCCAGAGGTGACGCCAGCGGCCAGCGTTTGATTCAATTGGAACTACGCCCAGCCCGTTGTATCGAATTGGGGCGTGACGGATTGCGTGCACCTGGTGGTGGATGATGACGGTGGTGAAAATTGGCGTGACCGTTTCCCTCGGAGGCCGCTGAGCTGTAACCGGTGATGGACGGGCTGCTACCAAGCGCGAACCCGATGGTTGTTAGCAAGAGACGAGTGATGCAACAAGAATTGGAGTCGTTCTGCGACGATGCAAAATGTACAAGACGACAACCAAAGGGTATCTTGTGTCGATTGATCAGAAAGTAAGGTTTGCAAGAAGAGGGTGTGGCGAGGAAGTTGGGAGGCAGGTCATGATAAGGAAAGCCGGAAGGTGCGACGGGAGGCATTGCGTGTTGGGTTGGCGAAGCCGGAGACGGCAGCAGAAATTCGAGACTCTGCCTCTGGCTCGGCTCTTTCAAACCTGTTGCTTCTCACCTCCTCACGGCAACTCCAAGCAATCGCTCGCTGCACGCTACGCTGCACACTAGAGCACTACATGATCCACGCTGCCCATGGCCCATGGCGCAGGGAACCGGAATCGACCTTGGATGCGCCTAGCTTGATACGGCCAACGAGCCATCGTGTCGACGTCTAGCTTTAGCCTGGTTCGACATGGTTGGGCCGCCACATAACGACACCAGTGCCTTGAAACCTGCCAGCACCCTGCAAAGAACAAAAGGTTATTGTAACACTTTGCTGAGCCAATTCGCAAGTGGAACCATCCGACCACGCCGCCTTGAGCCTCCCAGCATACCGACCCATGCATGTGAGGGGCCCTGTATCGTCATGGACCTCAGGGATCGAAAGTCTCAACTTGGCTTGTCTGTCCGATGGTCCAACTCCATTTGCAGCTCCATCCCCATCTCCGCGCGCAAGGATCGTTGCCGTTCAGTGTGCATACATGCTGGACGACGCAACGGCAAACCGTGCATATATTCATATGTACATACTTTTAGTACGGCCTCTCCACGTCGCATTGTCGGTCCTCTTATCTCTTCTCCTCGGCCGTTCGATAGATGCATGCAGCCTCGGGCCTGCAACCTCGATCCCAAAACCCTGGGAATGCATTGGCCCAATCACTCCACAGCGACTGGGACCTGTTCTGCTAACTATTGTCCTAGCTGGTGCGCTTTCGCAGTGGAGCCGATACCAAACATACGCGCTATCAGTACCACACCTCACTGGTTGTCTCTCGCACCATGCCAGACTGGCGTAGCATCATCGTTCAATCGTATCTCGTCGTCCAGGCAGGTGGCCGCTAATCGACCTGACGAGCAAGGGTCTTTTACAGGACAAAGGTCACGGACTCCACAGGGCCACAGGAACACCCAACGGATGATAAACCGGCTGTGTGGTGGATTACGATTCCACAATCATTGACTCCATCCAAGTAGTTGTATCAATCAACGAGTTGTGAAAGGGTATGCGGGCGATTGGCAGCCTTGCTCTTACCAAATCATCACGATGGTCACCTTGAATTACCTATTTGGTCAAAGGTTTTTGGCTGGTTACGTGATGATTTACAGCCGTGGGGGCAGTCGAGCAATCCAGCTGCCTCTCTGAGCAGAGCCGGGCTTGTGCAGCGCGGTAGCTTCCGCCACTGTATTGCGAGCCGAACCATAATTGCAGCGACGAATGACTATTGGACAACCCGAACCGGGAGAGGTTGGTCTCGAACATGTTCATTCAACGAAACGACACACTTCAGTACTTGACAGATAAGGCGGGTTTAAACACATGCTTGACAATGCAAAGGCATCCCTGACTACATATCAGAAGGCATGGGTATAACGAATGAACTGGGTCTCCCCGCTTCGTATACTAATACTTGGGTGGGCGGTTGATGCCCCTCATCATCTTGGGGTAGCTCATGCGTCTCAGGGTGGCAGCAGGTGAGCGTTTCCCTGGCCGTCAAAGCCGGGAACTGCAACAAAATTGCAATGATTGAGCTGATATGGGGGACAAGGTGACCGTATCCGAGGCAGCCGGCTGATTTTTCGAGTCCTACAAGCACACCGGCTAAGCCAGCATGCCAACGCAGAAAGGCCAAATTATCAGCGGGTAGGCTTTTTGCTGTGTTTCCGCCCCTCTCAACAGCGAATGCGTGGCGAGCTCTGCTGCAGAATCAGAGGCGCCAAAGTGTGTTTGGCTTGACACTGAGATCACGATTGAACTCCGGCTCAGACGTCCTTGGCTACCAGGGATCACAAACCTGCGCCCCTCGAGCCCAGCCAATATTGCTGCAAAACAAGCGCATTTGGGAAGGCGCGTGACCTAGGATATGGTGCGAAGAACGCAAGCTGTACTATTATCTGCGACACAACTTTGAGACAACACAACTGATGTGCCCGAGCCGCCGTTGGCCTGTTACGCTTCCGGCAGTCTGTCGCGTGCCTGCAATACTCTCGGCTTCTTTTCATCTGTTTCTTCCCTTTTCTGATGATGCGCCGACTCTGCCAGAGTTCAGTGTCGCTCAAACCTTGGTTCTAGGCTTCTTTTCTAGTACGATGGCCTGGCAAGGTTACTCGGCCGCGGCCCCCTTGGTCGCAAATCTTGCAAGCCATTGGCTCTTATGAACGGCCACATCTGGCGCGCCGCATACCCACTGGATAGACTACTGCACACCATATCCATCGAACCAGCCACTTGCAGCCGTTGGTTACCAGCAAGCCGTCTGAAGGGAAGAAAATTTTCGTCAGTCCTGCTCTTGTTCAGCTGTCACACAAGAGAAATCGTAATGCGTGATGGGTTTATCACATCTCATGCGTTGAGAAGAACAGCTCCTATGAGCCATTGTATCGCGATCTCTTAATCCGCTTGAGTGTGTGGCTTACGGGCAGCAGGCTTCGTGAATACCAAAGCGTCTGCCTACTTTGGATGAGCACATTCGCGTTGAGCAGCTCATGGTATGCCTCGCAGACAGACGACCAAATTTTTGAAGACGCTGAAAAGTGAACTCTTCCGCCGAATAATGACTAGTTTCGGTTTGCTTGGCCGGAAAGAAGCCGAGGAGGCAAATCGCATAACACGACCCGGATGATGGACTCACTCTAGAAAAATCGTATCATGCATGGATCTTTTTGCGCCATTCCCGAGCTACTGCAACTGCGAATCCACTGAGGACAGACAACTCACTTGCCGTCATGCTGTACTTCCCACTATTACTGTTGATGCTACGCTTGCGCAGAACAAGAAGTTGTTGCTACCTCAAAGAACACACGCACCTCGTTGTGGAGAAATTTGATAAGCTGGGCCTGAAGATGGAACCAGACTCAATGCGGGCCTGAACCCACAAGACATGGACGAGGTGTCGCGTGAGTACTTTCCTAGGATGAACTCTATGACAACTTTGGCAGCTACAGTATCATCTCTGCAACAAGGACCAAAGAAGCACAAGTTGAATTGGTTCACCGAAGCAGCAACCAAGTGGAGGTGATCCGATGACCCGTTGGGCTGCGTCGATGCAATCGCCTTGTCAATCCAGGGTCCCGCCCCTCGAGAAGCCTCGACCTGCGGGGCGATTAAACGGGTCTGCGGCTATTGGAGGTTGAGGATAAGATTGATTATTACAGATGAGATTCACCACCAGTAGTATCCAAAAGCCTGGGCTCGCTTGACAGGCGGGAATAGGACCGGATAAAGTCTTTATCCACATAAACAAGTCTGCAATATTTGCTTCTTTTCGGGGCTTTTAACCGGCGGTTAGAGTGCCGGAGTCGAGCACAAACGTCAGTCGACCCATGCTCTTCGAATGGTCGCAAGCCACACCAACTTAGCCACCAACCGGTACGATACAGTATGAACTATGATACATAACAGGCCAAAGGGCATCTTGTGCCAACAGCACTACTGGAAGCGCACTAACGAGAGGCTTGTTTTGCTAACAGCCTGCAGTGGGCTCGAAAGGTTCGACCCCCCCCCCCCCCCCTTCGACCCTCCACCATGAAATTTTGAGATTTGGTCAGAGATGGGGCCAGAATGGAAAGCGGCAAATGGATCTCAAGGACCAGTCGCAGGGCACCAGTGACAAACAGGAAAAAGACGAAGTTGGACGAGTGGATTTGCGAGCCAGGTACCACGTTGGTGGAGACGATCCGACACGAGGGAATCGGATTGCCGAGAGGGCAAGTTGCAACGTCTTGGCTGCGTTGAATTGTGGCCCTCTATCAGAACGACGCAACGACGATTCAATAGATCGATACAGAGCGCCACCTGAAGAAAAAAAAAACTTCAACCGGAGATATCTTTGGGTCTCGATGTTGTATTCAAGAGAAATGAAGCTACATCATAGACCATTCTCGGCGAATCTTGCTTGCCTAGAACCTCGTCTTTGACCACCCAAGCATGATAATGAGTCAGCTTCTTTCATCGATAGTCAACCCGGTTGAATGGCTTGCTCCATATCCAGCGAAAAGTCAAGTCAAACACAATCAAGTTCGTTGCTTGTTGCATCCAACACGTGTTGGCATGTAACCATCCTCCGTTGGCTTGGAACCCCTCTGTTGCAATTTGCATCCTAGGGCTCCCCTGTCAATTCAATGAATGCCTGCACGCAACTCACCAGCTCAACACCGTGCTCGCCCAAGCTACTGTTGACATGGCGACACACTCTCACCGCTTCGTGCATCTTGGCAATTCCATCGCGGTAGTTACTAGTGCCGAACATAAATGGAGTGTTTCGAAGCATTGAACGGTACGCACTAACTCTACATCCCTGTTCTAATCGTCCGTGTTATCGCCATACCCTTTCCCATCCCAATGTTAGCGCAACCAAACCTGCCGTGCTCAACAAAATACCGACAACCGAGGAAGTTCGTCAGGGAAACGACATCCGCGAGTGCCGGATTTCGAGCCATGAATCATTTCTTTCATTGCCCTTGTGCCGCAAGCAAGGTATTGCGTGCTCGGACAAGTTGAAATCCCGTAATAGATATTCCTGCAGAGGAATATGTCACGCGATCAATCCTGCGGGCTGCCGCGTTTGAAACAGATGTGACGCCCGGTGCATGAACCACTAGTGCGCACCATGCAGTATTCCGCCTATCTCTCGTATCGATATGTCATTCAATTGAACATTAGCGGAGTGATTGGAATGTAACAATGATGGTGTCATGGCTTAAAACTTTCAATTGCCTCCCACAGCGACCGATGCGTGACAGAGAGATGCATCGTAAGATCGTTCAGTCGTGAGTGCTGAGATGACTATTACGGACTAGATGTGCCTTTCTTATCATGTCATGTGTCGGCATCAAGCTAACTAGCTCGAGTTTTGCATGTGCAGGATTGTTAATACAGGTATTCGACATAATTTATGGACTGCAACACGAAGGTTGGTATGTATTTGCCCAATTTGTGACCGCATATCCCCGGCGTGGGTTATAATAAAATACGCCTAGACTGTGGGAAATATATGCTATCCTTGTGCATCCGGGAGACGTTCTAGGCTTGAATACAGGATGTATGCAATTGCAGTACTATTCAACGCTTGTCGATAGAATGCGATGGTGTATGCACAAAACCGCTCCAGGGTATGTTCTACACATCACTTTGGCCACATTACGTCCTCCATGAACAGTCAAGAGACGCTTGGTCTAGCAATCATGCAAATTCTTTTCAATCACCGCTCATCTGGCAGAAACTCTTGTAACATCACCGAGAGCGTTTGTGAATATCAGGTCCATAGGGAAAAGAAGTTGTGTTCGAGGAAGAGCAAGTCGTCTATCATAATCTATATGTCTAGGCCACGTAAAAGTGACATATAGTCTAATCACCACTTCAAACTGTCTATAACTCGTACCCCTTATATGCACATGCAATATATACGCAGAAACTACAACGGTAGATTTCATACGAACGAGTTCTCTCACGGACTGCGGGGAACAAAAACCCTGATGCATGCAGCCTAATTCCCCGACGCATGTAACCACGGCTCACGGAGCAAGAGGCAATATATCTCCGAGCAAAAGAAAAGAAGAAAAGTCACTCCACATCTACGTAAATTCATGCCCCATCGGCACAGCTGCCGTGCAACTCGAACAATTGACGAGCCTCGAGCACACCAATGATCTTGCCTGCCTCGGTGACACCAATCACGTCTGGTCTGCAGGGAAGCGTGTCCCCCACGTTGTCCTTGTCCTGCCGCGACTGCGTCGAGCGGACCATATCGCCCGCCTGCCGGATGTGCGTGTCGGATGACATGGCGAGGACGTCGTGGAGGGAGACGAACGTGCTGGATAGCTTCGCAAGGGGTTCGTGGAGGGCCGAGGAGGGTATTTCGCGAATCTGGCTTGGCGATGCGACTTTGTCGTCCTGCGACTTGATCCAGCCGGATTTGTTGTCGATGCCTGCCCGGAGGAGGTCTATCCCTTGGCTGCTCCATGTGAGACCTAGTCCCTGGAGGCAAGGGATGTCGTCGATGAGGACGCATATGTTTTTCAGGGTCTGTGGCGATTTTGTGGCTGCTGCTGCTGTTGCTGCCGCCGCTGCACCTATTGCTCCTCCGGGATGGTTCTTTGCGAATGTGGCGGCCACGTTGCGGTGCATCTCGTTTGCCGCCGTGATGGCCAGGGCATCGCCCAGAGCGAGTGCGACGGTGGTGGATGATGTCGGCGCAGATACCCCGAACGACTTGCTTTCGCTCTCGGGAATTGGTGCCGGTAATAAGATTGTGTTTGGTCGTCGTTTGATCAGTTCGCATGTGTCGCGGCGAATGTGAGATGTTAGGAGGATGGTGGGTAAGGCATCGTCCAGATGCGGGAGCAGCAGCATGAGTTCTTGCGTCTTCCCTGAATATGTGATGAACATGAGCGTGTCGTGGGGGTCGACGATGCCCAGATCGCCATGCAATGCCTCTGTAGGATGCAAGAAGACGGCCCGTATGTCGAGACTTTGCATCGTCGCCACCAGCTTCTTGCCAATGTGGCCCGACTTGCCGACTCCGATGATCACAAGTTTGCCGTTCGACGACCCGCGTCGCACAATGGCTTGCACGGCCTGGTCGAATCCTTCCCGTGCTATTGAGTCTGTTTCATACAACTTCGTGAGGTTGGCTAGCGCCGTTGCTTCGGTGTTGAGAACATGGATTCCGTACCGGAGCCGACTCTCCGTGGCTGGTGATTCTGCGTGACATGATGGCGCAAGATGCGACTTATCTTGGTTCTGTGGTAATGATGGCTGCTCCAGGCTGAACGGCTCGGCCGGTTCATCAGCCAATGCGTTATCCGAGGGCGAAGCACATGGTGTCGGCGGCGACGGTGGCGGCAGAGCTGGTCCTTGTCTCGCCCCAAGCACGATCACGGCGCTCGTCTGGATGGGATGTCTTTCCGCTTGTCCATTCCGCCCCATGATTACGATGTGATTGATAGATTGATCTGTCACCCTGTCTCCCAAGGCTGCAATGCAAGAAACTAGGCGGAGTGTTCGAAGCCAGACAGTCGATGTCTCACGGTAGGTTCCAGACCCGTGTGCCGCGAACCACAGATATTGTGGTGTGGACTGTTCGGTACACCTTGATGATTGGTAATGTGCTACCCTGAATGAGATATGATGATGTGTCGTTTTTAAACCGAATCGGGCTTTCGGGTCATTGCTGATATGATGTCTTTGTTGCGCAATCCGGAACTCCCCATGAAACAATCGACAGTAGCTCAATGTGCGCTAATCTCGTACCAGCTTCCTGCAGCTGTGCTTGTCGGTGTTATCGATTGGGATTGCAGCTCAGAAATGTCGCTCACTAAGCCGTGATATTATAACGCGTCCCGCTTAACTGCGACTTGAACCGCGGGACCGGGAAGATACGTGAGCTGGGTCAGCGGTAGCGGAACGGATCAAGCTGTGTCAAAGGGTACAGCAAGAGTCAAGACTTTCAGCAACTTGCTTGAAGCGGAGTTGTAGATATAGTTAATCCCCCAGATTCCGGGGCAGCGCAACTACCACGTTTTGGCAGAAAAAGTGCTCGATTGTCGCAAGGAGGGCCGAAGCTGTTATCCAATTGGCCCACAGCAACTCGGAAGCCCGAAGAGCGGTAGCTTCGGCTCAGTAGCGGTGGCCGATTGCGTGCGATAAGAGGAGCCTGGGTCCCTGGGTGCGGTTGGTAACGTCGATCTTGCGCTTCTTCCTACAATAGCACAGAATAGAGAGTCATAGATTCAATTTCCCGAGACGCTGCTGCAGTAATAGTCCCCATTTCTCCCAATGATAGCTACACTGTCTGCTTGGTCATCCATTGCCGGCTTACAGTAGGTCTGTAGCTCTTCTGTCTGTCTGCAAGCCCGGTGATAAAACGTGATGCACGTTGGCTAGATCTGGGACCGCAATCGATGACTAGTTCTCTCACGCATCCACCTGGTCATGGACGATGCGGCGCGCAATCATCGATGGCGTCAATTTCGCATTGCGTGGCTTAGGCGAGAAGGGGCATGGTGGGGTCACGCCATTCGGTCGGGGCAAGAGCCGCTTCTGTGTAGGGTCGTTTGCTCGCGCACGGCGTATCAATTGCACCGCGCTGTGGATTAGAAATTGGGCGATTGAGTTTCTGTTCGGAGTAAGTAGCTTTGGAGTGGGAGGATGGAGACACGAATAATCATTCAAAGCACGCAGCTTTCTACGCTGATTGCTTGACAGCCGACAGCTGCGACAGCTGGTGCCGCATTGTCACACGGCCACATCGAAGCGTGGAAGGAGCGACCAAGCTCCGGATGCGATAATCCGATATCAGGTCTCCTTTGGGGGACACAGCAATGGCCATTGCCGCCTGCCTGTATTATTTGCCAATGCGAATCAAGTGTCAATCTCGCAACTGTAACGGGTTGCCGATGGCGCGAGTATCTCTTGCAACCCACCGTTACCGCCAGCGTGCCAAAGTGTTCATCGCAGCTTGGCCTCCCTGCTATAGTAATCATGCCTGCGAGATTGCCGTGAATCAACAGCACGGCCGACCCTGCAGATCATCACCTCAGATCTGCGACGAGCTCCATGCGACCAATCACGACCTTCTGTCCACAACCAATCAATGTAGCCATTGACAAACCACTCCAGCTGCTTCCTTTGCATCTTGGACAGCTTTCTGTTGTCTTGATTTGTTTTTCTTACCATCCGGGCGACCAAGGCAAACACTCAAGAACATACCGGTTCCCGCTTTCGTAATGCTATCGATGTAGCCTCAACGTTGTGGCTTCGAAGCTGCTCGCAATGGAATTTACGACACCACCAGAGTCATGACATGTTTCACCACAAATGCCATCTGCGAAGACAATGGGATAATACTTGTCGTCTGTTTTCAAGGGAGCAGACCCTTTGGCCCCACGGACTGCAACGTGTAACGCCGATGGACACTGCTCTCGTGTTTCTGCAAATTTTGCAGCGATGTCAAACCGTTACTATGCCAAAGCCTGTTCCTAAAGCCGTACATGTGGAGCTGAGATATGACATTTCAAGCTCTTACGGACCGATGAGTTTCTCGTCGAAGGTTTGGATACTGTCGCGCCTTTTTGTGTTCGCTGCCCATTGTTTCGTGCAAGGTCTGAAATTGATGAATTTCGACAACCAACTACGCATCGAGGGAATGTGAACCATGAGCGGTGAACCAAGCAATTTACCTATAGCGCTGAAAAAACTGCCATCGTAACTACAGGGACTGTCTCGCAGACTGTTGTCGCATTCTTCTTTGACGGATTCTGAAGCCAATAAGGCCGTTCGAGAGGAAACCTCTGGTTAGAGGTGTCTCAGTCTTGGAGCTGGATGTGGTTGGGAATGCTGACGATTGCATGGAGATGGAGCTGCGAGACACATGGCGCCCCCTCACTTACATGACAACGGCATGCTCTTTGTGAGACCTGGGACGCAGCAGGATAATGGCCGCCGTGCATGATAGTTTGGCATATTGATGCAGACCTGACAGTGGGCATCGCAGTGAGTGATCTGCACTAAGCCTTGTAAATTGCTGCCGCAGCAGATGCGTTCTCAGGGGGGACATTCTGCATTCAGTACAGAGAGCCCGAGGCGTCGCCGAAATAGACACAATAGTCTTGAACGACAAGCTCAACGGGGATTCTTGCGCATACCGGACTTGGAAGTCTTCCTCGTCGTGGTGCTAACCTGACGAGTATATCTTGATCCGTCTCCCTTCGGTTATCGTGTCAAGCTCTCTTTCGCAGTTCATTTCCAGTCACTCACTCATCCCTTCAAGTCCAGAAATATTGATTCAGTCCTCTCATTCACCTCAGATATACCGATTTAATCAGACAAAATGAAGGGTCCCAACGCCGCCGTTCTCCTCCTCTCTTGCCTTTCAAGCAACGTCCTCGCTGCCCCCACCAACCAAGCTGCCGGTGTCGAGGCTCGCAACGATGCCGTTGTGTCTGGATCGAGCATGGAGAGAAATGCTCCACCCATGAAGTTTGTTAGCGACTTGATGACTCGCGATGTTGCCAGCGAGCAGGATATCCAGGCTTTGCAACGAATGGTTGTCGCCAACCCCAATCTCTTTGCTGCTTTGTCAGATTTGCCCGTTGTCGGCAAGGTCCTCGCGGGAGTGCTTGGCGGCCTCGGCAAGCGTGATATGATGTACGGCGTCACTCAAGACGAAGTTCAGGCCCTATCGAAGATGGTCACGGATATTCCTCTGGTTGGCGGCCTTCTCAACTCAGTTCCAGTGGTTGGCCCGCTTGTAAACCAGGTTCTTGGCGGCCTTCTTGGCGGTGCGGGCGGAAAGAGGGGTGATGCTTCTTCACCTGCTGATGTGTCTAAGCTTCTCAAAGGCGTCGCTGGCAAGGGTGGTGATGTTACCAAGCTCCTCAAAGAGGCCGCCGACGGCAAGGACAAGCGAGAGGAAGCAACTGGAGGTCTATCCATTCCTCTTTTGAACAGCCTCCTCGGTCTGCTTGGCGCGAATGGTGGCTCCGTCACTGACCTCGTCGGTGGGCTCACCAAGGGCGTTACAGGCACGCTTGATCAGGTCACCGGAGGCGCCACTGCCCCCATTACCGGCGCTGTTGACGGTGTTACCGATGCTCTCGGTGGTATCCTCAAGCGTGAGGAGGCTGCTGAGCAGACTCTTGATCTTGGTTCCCTGTTGAGCACTCTCCTCGGCACTGTAGGTGGCCTTACTGGCTCTGCTGGCGGTGCTACTGGTGGTCTCGGTGGGCTCACCAACACCGTTGGCGGTCTCACCAAGGGCCTCACTGACACCGTTGATGGCCTTGCTGGGCCCGTTGTTGACACTGTCGGCTCAGTCACCGGTGGACTGGCCAAGCGCGTGGAGGTCAACGTCAGCGATGAACAAATCGAGACTCTGCAGAGATACACCCAGGCAGTCCCACTGCTGAGCTCTCTCCCAATTGTTGGTGATCTCCTCAAGACTCTCGGTCTTTAGAGGGTGGGAGCAGAGAAGAAATGGGCGAGGCATGAGGCTCTAAATACCCCTTTTGTTAATTTTTTTGCAAACCTTCAGTGAGGCTCAGTATCTCACCAGTCCAAGCACAATATAATTCCATAATATATTTATATCCGAAATTTTGACTTCGCTCCTCCCTGATACCACTATCTGTATTTTATTCGCCGATAAGATTCCAAGTTTCGATATTACTAAGCCTTTCAAACGTGTAAGTGCGGAAAGGTCTGGATTCGTTCATGCTTGTTGTCGCGAAGTCGTATCAGCCATCACCGTTCAAGATTTTTGGCTTAGTTCAGTCAAACGCAACAAGGCCGCCTCGACTTCTGCTGGCAGCTGTTACGTTTGCGCTTTGGGGCTTGCGTGGCAATAAATGAGACTGTAGGCACTTCTTCGGCTCAGGTGAGATGAGGTGAAATAGCGTATATTTGGCGGGTTAATCGTGGCTCGTATGCACAAGCTCGAAAAGGGAATTGGTTGCCAGTCGTCAGAGCTATGGTGGAGCGGATGTGCTGATGGATGACGGAGAACTAGAGCAAAGCGGCTAGACCCTGGTTTGTACTCTGTCAGACAGGGTGCATTTGACAGTGCTGGCACGGGTGGATTCTCACATGTAGTCTGAGCAGTTGAAAAAGACGTCATTGGACGATTTATGACAGCGCGGCCGGCATAGCCCAGCTGGTTCGGTATGGCACACAGATTGATGGATGCCCTTGCGTCTCATGGCCCGTACAAAGCATTCGGCTGTCGAGCTGCAGACGTGAACAAGGTACTGTAAAGCTGCATACCAGAGATGGTGCTTAGAAATCCCGCCTGGTGTCAGGTATTGTGGAACAAAGTTGGTGGAACAAAGTTGGTGACGTGGAGCGTGTCGCCGAGCTGTCACAGCTTCTGCTGGGACCCGAGTTCTGAACCATTACGGGCCCCGTGTTGTCTGTGGGTGCAGCAGTGGCCGGTGCAGCCGGGTGGGGTCGCAGCTAAAGCCACCATGCCACACGGCAGTGCGGCCGCTGCACTAGACGCCTTATTCACCACATGTCTGGTATCTTCTAAGCGAAACAGCTTCTTCCACGAGTGACGAACGCTGACCTCGTGTTTTAGTTCTTCATCTTCACACACTCTCTTCGGCCGGCCATGCAACTGCTGCAGAGAGCGACACTGTCACCCGCGTCGGGAGGTTCCTTGCTTTCATCCATCTTTTAGTGGCCAGGACAGACGCCGCCTTTTGACTCCAGGCTGCTGCATGCTGCTCTAGCCTTGATGATGGTATCAGGCAAGCCCGCTCCAGGCAAGGCAGCCGAGCGTCCCGCTTCGACGGGAAAGTCCTCGTTGCCGCCAAAGGCCACACCTGAGACTCGCCATGCGCGACGATCTCGCGGGTTCTGCGGCCGGCATCTCATGGTTTGGCTTGTCGTCGTTGGCGCATTCTGTGTAGCATTATATCGAGCGTCCGGGTTGGCTTCAACGCCGGTGCTGTCAACCTCGCCTGACTATGATTTTCTCCGCGGTGGTCCAGATAGGGTGGCTAGACCTGAGAACAGATGGTCTGCGGAAAAGCTCCCCGAGGCCAACTGGCCCAAAGATCAATATCTGCTTGGGGTGGGAAAGGCCGATATCACAGGTCCAGTCGTGGAAATCAACATGATGGGCTATGCCGACTTTGCACAGATCGGGCGTGGCCTGCGCCAAAGGCTGTATTCGCGAGCTTTCATTGTCGGAGATCTCCAGAATCCCGAGGATCGTTTCGTCTATCTCGTTCTGGATATCCAGTCCGGCGATACCGCCGTGCGGTACGGCATCCTTCGAGGATTGCAGGCCCTGGGACCGAGATATTCCATGTACGGCCAGGACAATGTCGCTGTGACCGCTACTCATTCTCACTCAGGCCCAGGGGCATGGTTAAACTACCTTTTACCGCAGATTCCAAGCAAGGGCTTCGACAAACAGAGCTACCAGGCCATCGTGGAGGGTTGCGTCTTGTCCATTCGGCGAGCCCATGAGAGCCTGGAGCCAGGTTCCTTGAGTGTCGGCAAAACAAAAGTAATGAATGCTAATATCAATCGCAGCCTGTTTGCTTACCTTGCCAACCCAGAACAAGAACAAGCCAAATACAACATTAGCTCAGAGGACGACGGATCAGTCGAGAAAGACATGACGTTGCTCAAGTTCCAGCGGGCATCGGACAACAGGAACATCGGCGTGTTAACATGGTTCCCGACGCATGGAACGTCAATGCAAGCGAACAACACGCTAATCACTGGAGACAACAAGGGCCTGGCTGCCGACTTGTTCGAGAAGTATGTCAGAGGAAGTGACCAGAGCGCGGAGAACTTCGTAGCTGGCTTCTCGCAAGCCAACATGGGCGATGCCACGCCGAATATTCTGGGTGCGTGGTGCGAGGATGGCACAGGGCTGCCGTGTGACTTCAAGACAAGCGCTTGCAGTGACGGCAAGAGCAATCGGTGTCGTGCCAGGGGCCCCAAGTTTGGAAGGAACGACTATGGGGCTGCCTCGTGCTTCGACAACGCCAACCTGCAATACGAGGGGGCCAAGAAGATCTACGACATTCTTAATGATCAACCGCCAAATATCCGAGTAACAGGCGCCAAGGCCATCCATGGCTTCCAAGATATGGCTTTTTACAAGTTTAACTTACCCAACGGAACGGAAGTACAGACCTGCCCCGCCGCTTTAGGCTACGGCTTTGGTGCCGGGACGTGGGATGAACCTGGTGCCTTTGACATCTTGCAGCACTACACAAATGCGTCCAATGCTCACTTCATCTGGAGGCTGACTACCTGGCTGTTGAAGCCACCGACCAAGGCCCAAATTGAGTGCCAGCAGCCCAAGTCGATCGTGCTAGACGTGGGTGAGGTAAGCCGGCCGTACGCCTGGACGCCGAATGTGGTTGATATCCAAACCTTCAGAGTGGGACAGCTGTTCATTATCGTCAGCCCAGGTGAAGCCACCACCATGGCGGGACGGCGATGGAAGGAGGCCGTTGCCAAGGAGAGCCTTCGATCCTTTGCCAGCGAGCTGGATGGGGAGGAGCCTGTGGTGGTCCTTGGTGCGCCAAGCAATAGCTATACGCATTATATCTCAACTCAAGAAGAGTACGGGTACGTCATGAAAACTCAATGTTGTGGGTTCATCATCATGCAGAAACTAACAGTAAGCAGCATTCAGCGATATGAGGGAGCATCTACTCTATATGGCCCACATACACTTGCGGCGTACATTGACCGCACGATTGCCTCGATGACAGCCCTCAAAGCAGGCAGCGCGCCTACGCAAAAGCACGGAGAGAAGAATACGTACCCGCCTGACAACAGCGGCAGATCCCTCAGCTTCATTCTTGGTGTCTTGTATGATCGCACACCTTTATCCAAAACATTCGGCGACATTGTGTCCAATGTTCAGAAGAACCGGTTTCAGCGCGGAGAGACGGCGGCGGTAACCTTTGTTGGAGCCAACCCCCGCAACAACCTTCGCCTCGAGCAGACGTACGCAGCCGTGGAGTACCGAGCTCCCGGCGAGACAAAGTGGCAGCAGGTGAGGGACGATTCGGACTGGGCACTGACGTTTCACTGGAGACGAACGAGCCAACTGCTTGGCACGAGTGAGGTCGATATCAAATGGGAGATTGAAGAGTGGGCTCCGCAAGGAGAATACAGGTTGCGATACTACGGTGACTGGAAGTCGATACGAGGAAAACTGACGACGATTGAAGCCACGAGTTCTGTGTTTAAGGTGGATTAAGGGAACGTTTTTGCATGAATTTTCTGCTGCTATCTCCATAGCGCGGGCGGAGTTATTTTACAGAGGAATATCAGAGAATGTGGAAGATTGTAAGAGGTTTTGGCAATGACTGATTTAGGATAGAAGGAAAGGGCGGGACACTACTAGACTGGGCGAGAGTAAAAGAGGGATAGTAAGGGATGTTGAATGTACCAACATTGTCAATGGATGAGGGATAGTGCAATTCAAGAATTATGCTCTTTGCATCGTAGGAAAAAAAAAAAAGAAAACACTGACTTTTATGACCGGCCGCACATGCTGTATGTATGTCGGATGAATGGCACGTAATATTTCAGCCAGGCCTGCATACAAAGCCCGGCACAGCTCTGTACCGGCACCACAGGTCTGGTCCCAAATCCCTCTATGCGCTGGTTGTGCCCGTGCCGTGCTTGCAGCCACCAGTTGGGCCAGACGCCTGGGGAATAGCGCACGGCGGGTATGCGGCCATCATCGCAGTGGCGCCGGGGCTAAGCCAGAAGCATTCTGGAGCCGTCACGGTGCCGTTTGATGCGCCGTAAGTGGACGATCCGTGGATGGGACGAGACTCGAGCTGCCTCATCTTTCAACTCTCACGCGACGCAGCACTGCATTCGTCCGTCTATCTACCTCAACAATTCCATGTCTACGCAAAAGAATCCCTCTTCGTCTTCTTCTCGGAAAGCACGAAATGCCCAGATAGCAGAACCTCGAAATCATCTCCTGAAATCAACAAGCAATATTTTTCCCCACCGTATGATCCAACTTCTCCATATATTTCAAGGCTGTGCAAAATGCTAAAATGCACATCACGTATTCACAACCAGATTAGCTGCCTTGATTTTCAAAATGCGCCGGCTATTTTTCAACTCTCGTGTAACCATGCCCCTTTTTGGAACCCTTTTTCGAATCGCCCCCTTTTCTCGTTCAGTGTTGTTATCCAGTTCGCGATCTGCATCAGATGAAGGGAGTATGTACCGTACGCTTTTGTACCTTTGCAATTTGCAGTATCCGATGCGAAAGCAACAACTGCCATACTTGACTTTCATAAAAGTCTAACGTAAGCTGCGTCTATGGTGTTTGGAATGCGAAGCCCAGATGGCCAGACAATGAGAACCCCTTCGTCTAGTCTCGTCTCGACCCGACTCGCGTTTGCCTCTCTGCTGCTGAATGACACGCAGCATTTTCGCTTAAGCACAACCTCGAAATTTCCTGTATTGCAGCGCATTTGCTTTTAATCTTGGTGTCTGCATCGTACCGATGACGGTGGCTGCAGCCACGCCGTGAATTACGTCCACCGCCGTCGATGACAGCTCGTGTTTTTTTTTCCCTCTACTCCAAAACTTGCCAAGTCGCATCTGCATTCTGCGTTCCCCGCCACCCGACCTACACCCTCTTTTCTAAACTTGCATCTCTATTTCCATCAAGGCCATTCCTTTTTGTATCTTATTTTATTTCCTAACTCTAGCCATTCCTACTCGTCTCGATTTTCTTATTTTTCATCATATTCGTGCTTTTTGCCCTCCCACCGAGCTGGTCCTCGTCCCCCCCATTCCAAAGCAACACCCGTTTCCGGTCCCCAGTTTACTCTCTCCACACCAAGCCCGAAACATCCGCTTCGAATTCCACAACAGCCACGTTTTTTTCGCAAACACGCACGCCGTCTTTCCGTTTGTGTGTAACTTTCCAGATGGTACTCTTCAACAGGACTTCCCGTTTAAATACAATCTCATAAGATGCTATTTTTCGGGCGTCAACGTCTTATTCGTCTGCTCCATTGGCGACAAAACGCTGCGCAGACGGAAAAGATGGCGGCGATCCGCCCGATGACGACGCAGCTTGGGCTGTGGGTCTCCAATATCAGCAGGCTGCGCGGCCGGATGACATTGATGATTGTGTGCTGCATCGTCTTCATAATTTGTCCGCTGGTGCAATTATACGGGAATGCCCATGCGGATTATTCTATTTTCGGGAACAGGCTGGCTCATGCACAATCGAGCATTAGGGCGCCTTGTCGGGGCTTCCCGAGCACGGATGACATTATGGTGTCGTTGAAGACGAGATCCGCCAATGCGTTTTCCAAGCTGCCGGCGCATATGTTGACGCATTTGCAATGTATACCTGACGTGCTTTACTTCTCAGACATGGTAAGATCGTCCAATTACACCATAAAATTCTTATGTTATAATTCTGACGCAAGCATAGGACCAACATGTCGCTGGCCATCAAGTCCACGATGTCCTCGACCGCGTAAGCGAGCTGGTGAAACTCGTCAACAAGGAATTCCTCTACTACGACGACCAGAAATATTGTCCCGGGCCGCGCAGTCAGTGCAAGGATGATGAGCGCGTGGCGGCTGAGCTGGAGAAATACATGGTCCTCAACATGGTTGCGCGGGCATGGGAAATGCGACCTGGACGGGATTGGTACATCTTCCTCGAGGACGACAGCTACGTCATCTGGTCGAATTTGATCTATTGGTTGCGGAAAAGGGCGAAGCGCAAGCGAGATCCCTATGTCGGAAGCGTCGTGATGCTAGAGGGCTATGCTTTTGCCCACGGCAGCAGCGGTCTCGCTCTGTCCGGCGCCTTGATCAAGACGCTTCTCGACAAGTATCCCGATATCACCGAGACGTCCGACAAGACGGCGCGTAAGATGGCATTCGGGGGTATGGTGCTCGCAAAGGCCCTCGACAAGGTTGGACAGGGCGTCAAGCAAGCGCATCCCATGTTCAACGGAGAGAAGCCCAGCACTATTCCGTTCGGGCAGATGCATTGGTGCCAGCCGGTATTTACCATGGCGACTATGGCGCCAGAGGATGTCAGCGACGTGTGGGAATTTGAAAAGACCAGAAACGAAACTGTATGTTTTTGACCCTTCTCTTGTTTCGTCACAAATCACATCTACACCACCAGCCTCAAACTAACAAAACCACCCAGGGCATCATCCAACACAGACACTTATATCACCACTTCGTAAAACCCCACATCACCTACTTCCGCCGCAAATGGGACAACCTGGCCGACGACACAGCCTACATCGGACCGGGCGACCAATCCCGCGCCTCGCCAAGCATGAAAGCCAAGCAAAAAGAAGAATCGAAAAAGACCATCGTCGAGAAATACGCGCACCGCTCCGCAGCAGCGTGCGCAAAAGTATGCGAGGCCGAAAACCTAGACATCTCCGACGAGGAATTCGTCGGTCTCACCACGCAGACAGAGCGGGCACGATTGGTACGGGAGAAGTACGAGAAGAAGGCGAGGCATAATACGCTGTTCCGGCTGAATCGGCGGTGTTTCCAGTGGAAGTACGAGGATGGCGTGTGCTGGACGTCGCCGCACTTTAGGCTCGGTCAACCTGCTCCGACGAGGGAGGACGAGAAGGAGGACGAGGGGGTTGTGAGCGGGTGGTTTGTCAAGGGGATTGTGGACTGGGTTGATGCGATGGGGGATTGTGCTGTTGATTGGAAGGAGCCTGCTGTTCCGAAGTAGCGTGGCGTTTCTTTTTATAACATTGTGGTATAATGCATTGCTGGCGTTTTGAATGGGATTTTTAACATGGGAAATAGAGGGTTGGTAATACTTTAGTGGTAATAGATTTTGTTGGACATAATTGGTGCCTGACTGATTTATCCATGGGTTGTCTGATCTGTGTATTATGAGGTGGCGTGAACGATATTCGGTCGAGGAATAATGCGTGAACGCTCATCGTTATAAGATATATGATTACTATTGTATAGATCGAGCATATATGTTATTTAAGCAATTAATGTTCGGGAGCATGAAGAACACCTGTGAGAATAGGTACGAAGCACATCAAGCGCAGTGGGTTATAAGCATGTGCAATGATTGTTCGCAGCGTGAGCCGTCGCGATTCACATCCTACCCAACGTGCTTATCGTGAGGGCCTTTGAATTGAGGTTATGTCCACCATCATATGCACTTCTCAAATCCTCCTGCCTGGTTCACCACGGCCGGATACACCATTTGATAGTACTTTGGCACGTAAAAACAGAGTACACCTATGCTCACCACCAGTCAACATCACACGCCGCAACCCTAAACCCATCCCCTGCATGAAAAATCTCGGGCCGAGGTCTGCTACACTGTGCATGCTACTAAACGATCAATTCATATGCATTCCTGGTGCTTGAGGTATATCCTTGCAGTCGCTAATTATGGAACTTATTTCAGCATATATAACCTCTTGTAATCTAATTCACCTTCGAAGCCTGCTCAGTCTTCAATGCATCACATCACCATCTATGTTCTAGGATTATTCGAATCAAAAAGATGATTATTTATAACGTCAAATCCATCCGCTTATTATTCTATGTGTTTCCACCCGCCAAATCAACCTATGCAGACCAAACCCTCATGCCCTGTGATACACATGCGCCATAACCCGCCCATCCGGATATATACAACACATGCCATTACCGTAATGCGACGCTCAAACTCAACACCCTCGAATTATTCCTTCTTTATGCTGCCATTGCTGCTGCTGCTGCCGCTCCCACCGTGACGACCGCACCGATGAGGATTCTTAGGCGAACTCATATAGCAGTACGTCTTGGCGTTCTCGTCTGCCCTCAGTCCATACATCTTTCGAATCTCACAGTATCATACTCGCTGCCCATCCAGTCCTTCAGGTGGCGGTGCAGTTCGCACCGGGAGATGCCGCATTTGCGACAATACACCTGGCCCTTGACGCGTAACTTGTCGAGAGGCTTCTCCGAAGGAACCATGTCGGACGTTTCCCTGCGCACGAGAGGTCCGGCACCGCGCCACGCCCATTCGAGGTCATTTGGTCCAGAGTACCGACTGCACAAGGGGACTTTACCGTTCTTTCGGCAGTGGATAGAGTACAGACGAGAGTGAGCGAGGCCGAGACAGGCACCGTCGATGGGGTCCAGGAAGTCGAAGAGCGTATAGTGCAGCTCAGAGGGGAGATCGAGGAGGTTTATGTGCGCAGAGAGTCGGGGCTGGTCACTCGGCTCGGGCTCCTTGTCTGTAACAGAGTGTGAACGGCGAGGGGGTGGCATCTTTGGCCTCCGGGGGATCTGTACTAGGGGTGTGATTGTCGAGGAGGCACTCGACATTGATGAGGCAGGTGAGTCGGGCCGCGAGATGGTAGACTGGAGGACGGCATTTTCGGGAATAGGCGCTTGTCGATCAACCTGGATGTAATGAGGATGGTAGTGAGGCATCGCCTGGTGTTGATCTTGGTAGTCAGACAAGGACCAGCCTCTTCGGGGAGCTCGCATCATGCTGCGCTTCTTGTTGAGCTTCTTCATGCGCTGGGCATGTTCCTCTCTTGACATGCCTGCATCTTGGGGGTAGCCATTGCTCGACTCGTGGCTGGACGAACCAGCCCCTGTGACAGAGAGGGTCGGGTTGACGAGTACTTGGACCATTGCGAGGTACGGAGTTTCGTTTCTTAGGAGAGGAGGTTGTAGGTGGTTGTGATGGTCAGAAGAATCACCGCGGATGGTGATATGAAGAATTCAGTCGCAAGCAACGGGTGTTGCTTGATCCCCACGAAACGATTGAACGGGTTTCAACGACGCGTGACCCGTTTGTTCAAAGTGAGGCGTCAACGTCCGTGCCCCTGAGGTGAGAGGGTCGAGACGTTAAAGCTTAATTGCTGTGCTGAAGAGTTGCGATGGAGGGTGTCGTCGTATGGGCTTACACGATCAACACCGCATGAAGTGACGATTCGGAGGATATGAGTTGCACAGGTCATCACAAAATGCCCCGTCTTGGGGCCTACGAGCATTTTATTTAATCACCTGGTCGGTCCGGGGGCGGGATCCCAGACGACAGGCGGTCGGTCGGTCTCGGCGAAGGGGTGGTGTGCTTGAGTGGTGGTCGGTTCTGGCATTATGGAGCCACGGAACCCACATCGTGGGTTAAAAAAAAATGGGAATTTTCTTTACCCAAAGTCCCTTTCCCCTGGCTTGACCGAGCCACTCGAGCGGGCGAGGCCCAAGGCCATGTGCCATTTTTGGCTCCGGTCGTGGCTGTCCCCGACACCGCAAGGTCGTCAACTTGGGCCATCTCGACATGCGATTTGCAATCATGCCCGTGCCGCGGCTGTTTGAACACGAAGCGCCATGCAATTGCGCGAGTCCGTACGTCTGGCCTAGAGTGGCACAGCTACTCGTCCCTCGCCGGAGCATTGTCATTCACTAGATCGTTCAGCCCTAGCTAGAGGACACTGATCAAGTGACTGACGGGCGCTGCTGAAGACGGACGACCCGACATGGATCTTTCCTTGAACATCAGTGGCAAGGCGAGGTCAACAATGGAAGGTGAAGAACAAGTTGGAAGGGTCTTCTTGGCCCGTCCCCATGCGTTCGCGTCGCTGATTGGCTGGGCTGGGAACAATGGAGCGTTGTGGGCCCCTGCCAGTGCTGGGTCTTACTCGTGCGGCTGCAGACGATGCAATGGGAATGGCAATTGTTCGCAGCGACCACGAAACGAAGCAGACAAGCAGAGCGAATTCGGCCAGCCCTTCACGCCCTCGTCCCGCTGACTCTTGTGCGACTTTCTCAACTCGGCCGCTTCAACGCTTCTAATCTGCAAACGGGGATCCCACCACACGTCACTGCGGAGCACATCCTGACATGCCCTCCACCGGCTGCTGCAAGATCATCGCTGTGATACAAGCAGCTACAGTACTGTCTCCAGTTAATCAATCTGCTGCTATGGGGCGATAAGCGGGTGCCAGTCAGTGCAATCGCTCGCTATCGTGGCTCCTTGCCAACAGACTGACGTTGGAAATCAGACGTTGTGGCTCCGGTGGTGAAGACGTTGAGTCTGTATTGCGTGCGTGACTACGAGATCGTCAGGCACGGGATCAAAAGAAAGCCTCGGATTTCTACAGAAGCGCGCAGAAAAAACTCTTGTTCCTTACGCCAGCCTCGAAGGCTGTTGGCGGGATTCCCTTGTCTGGGCAAACCGGGCGCGGCGCGCACCGTTTGGCTGCGTGTCTTGCGTGACGGACGGCGTGGTGGTGGTGTGGTGTGGTCGGTGAAGTGGTGTGCTGCCGCTGCTGTGTCTCAGGCCTCTCAAACGCCTGGCTGTTCGAGTTTTGCTGTCGGTGGTCCGACTGTGTGGCGTCGAAAATCCGAGCTACACCGAACCGCTTGGGAATGGCTGCATTGTTCGTGTCAAAAATTGAACGGAAGGATGCAAATAGCGCGCCAAGAACACAGATACAATGGCATGGCGGGATCTTCAGTCTCGCCTTGATTGTGGGCTGCAGCAACTCTGGATCGATATCTCATTGACAGCCAAACACGATGCTGCAATTGCCGTCAGGCGGGCTCGATTGTCGACTGCCTCTCCACGATGCTCCACAACGCGCTGGACCGGATGCCCTGGCGTGGGGCCTTGGATCTGCACAGGACCATCATAGCGGAGCGGTGACAGTGACAGTGACAGTGACAGCCAGCGGGCAGCAACGACGGCATCAGAGTTCGGCCGTTGGACCCTTGATCGTCGCCAAGGTGAATCTTTACCTGATGCCGGAGAGGGTGTGGTGAATCCCAGGGACGCGAACACGACGGCTTATCACGTAGGCTTTGTAAAGCCGAAGCTGTGTTGTTGTAACAGAAAAATGGGAGCAGAAAGTGGAAATCCGCGAGAAAGGAAGCAGCGATTCGAAGACTTGGAAGCAAGCGTGTCGAGCGTTCACCCAGGTCGAATACAGGACGCATAAACAAGCTGGACATCGCACTTGGCTTTCCATTTTTCATCGAGGACGTCTATGGGCATAGCATCCGATCCAAGCCCCGCTTGTGCTTACCGAAAGCATTATCAGATACTGAACTGAACATTATTCACACCGCTGTGCCCGCGGCTCTGCCTCCTGCAGCCGGTTCATGCGGGCTTTGCATAAGGCGTGTCCCTTTTGAGCATGGTCAGAGTCACGGTGCATCATCGTTGCTTTATCAGGAGATCTTCAGGAAGACCACGTCACAGTCCAATGGCCGTCAGAAGTGCTGTTGCCTGTGGCGATCAATGTGCTGCGGATCATTTACCAGCACTGGATATTTGATCACGGAACAATGGTTCGATCTATGTATTTTTGCGTCTGCCCGCGGATATTTTGCTAAACGCTCCAGCCGTGAAAGAAAATATGCACTCGTCTATCATTGCCAGCGCACCCTATTCTTATGCTAGATTACCCGAGAATACACGCCGTGCCATCGACTGTACTAATGCGAACTTGTGTGTAGACGCTGGGACTGATGGGACACCAGCCTCATGATGAACGCGAACTTGTAAGATGGTACATATGTCCACGAGCGTGTTTTTTTCTCTAAGCAGTGAATGGCACAGCAGTAAAACGTCAGGCGTGGTTGATTGTCAATAGGTCGTTCAACAACAGACAGTAACTATGCGCAACGTAGTGAGAAAACATCTTATGCGCCAATAAGTACTTTCAGATCATCAATCAAAAAGCAGTGTCTGATAACTCTCTTAACTATGCTATGAGCATAAAGTACTTGCTTCGTGAGGTAGGGATCGTTCATGATATCGAGATCCAGAACGAGTCTACCCTAAAGCTTGATTTCGTCAACCAGAAATCGAATCGGTCATCAAAATCCTACGACGGCACAGGACAAAACGGCGTATAGGCCATATCGTTGGAAGCATGCCAATACAAATCTAGGGCAAATCCCGCCGAGAGGATGATATGGACTAAATATAGCACGCATATCGTGCTCACAAGTAAAAGCGCAAGATAAGCTGCGCAACGGCCAGCTAGCGAGCAGGGCTGTTAATAAGGCTTCGGTACAAGCCGTTCGGCGACCCCGATGGGGGGGGGCCTTCTTGAAGCAGTTTCAAGTACTTTTTCTCTTTCTCTCATAATAGGAATGTGAGAGTTGAGTGTTGGAGCACCGGGTACGAAGTTGATGGTCTAAAATCAGATTATGTACACGCGGACGAAAAGGTTGAACCCTTCGCCGATAGCATTTCATCTTATCGGTTCACTCGAGGGAAACTTAGGGTGCATCTTATGATACATACTGTTTCGCTTACAGTGAATTCACGAATGATCCAACCTACATATCCGGGCAGTCAAGTATCTACAAGCCGTGTCATCGACCAACCCTATAGCTCGAATGGCTTCATCGCCTTAATGGGAATCCCACGACCTGTTGCATGGGACTGCAAATGCGACCTGGCATTTATGAAAGAATGAAATACGTTAGGTTTCATCTGACTGAACGCGTCGTGGTCAAATCGCCTTCTCTCCCTTTGTTAAAGCAGCCAGCATAGCTTGGGTCATCTCACATGCACGTACCAACACCAGGAGTATGCCATCAATCCCGACATGGAAACCAATCTTGTAAATTGTTCTCCTTGAAAAATCATCAATGGCATAATGGAGAGACAGTCTTACAATAGTTACATATCTTTGCTCCTGAAACGCCGTGAAAGTGCAGCTCACCCCTCCACATGACTATCCAGAACCGAATCCTTCCGCCTTTACCGCAGATAGGTAAGAATTTTCGGGACGTCACCACCTCGTAGCAGTACATGCCGTCTAGATGCCAATCCAGATGAGCATAATCACGACATCCATGCCCTTGTTCTCACCGCCGTCATACTTGAACGTCCACATGCCGTCCTTCTTCTCGTCCCAGAAGGCGCCGGTGGCGCTGTGCATACCGCGTCGTCCAACATGGGGCTTGCCATCGGTGGCAGTTGCTTCGGAGCTCGTGGAGATGTGTGGCTGCTCGTCCTTGGTCTCGGTGCCGCCGCGGGCCTTGTTGAGAGAGGACGTGGGCACCAAGTGCTGGACGATAGTGCTGTTGCAAGCGAACTTGTATGAGGGAGCGGAGGCGCCTTGGGGAGTGGCTTCCGAGATGACGGCCTTTAGCATGGAGCTCTGTTATGTGTTAGCATCGCAGTGCGTGGAGGAGTCTGATTCGAGACAATGGGCGTACAATGATTGTTGAGTTCCACTGCTCGGTTTTGGCATGATCGTAGAACTCGGCGCTGCCGATGGCGCTGGTGCACACCTGTGATCACGGACTGTCAGATTGGCTTCCTCGAAAGCTATATGCGTCGGCGCTGATGGCCAGAATTTGGTGACCGCGATAATGGAACAGGGGACTTTCGTACATCGGTGGCGATCTGCTTGAGGCGAGTGAATGGAATCGGCTGGACGAGCAATTAGCATTTTATTTAGATAGGCGATCACGCATTTGAGTTTAGCTAACATACCGGAGTAGACATTTTGACTGTGTGGTGATGGGAGTTGTGTTGATTCCAAGAATGGACGTCGACAGCTAGGTGGAGCGGGATGACAACACGAGGTAAACAACAGGCTCGAGAGGGGCTTGTGCTTGTAGCCGCGCGATAAACCAATCTGCCGACCCGTGCGTGGGTGTGCCGTGTTGTCACAGCCAATTACAAGTACAGAAAACAAAAACTACATACAAGTTCAAAATATATCTCAAATTAACTTTTCAATGAGAGCACTACATCAAAATCACATCTACCTATCGGCATACGAACAATTGTCTTGCTCTTCGACGCATCTACACCAAACGGCACGGTTCCTCGTGCCTGACCGATTTCCCCTTTCGGCCCCATCACCAGAAAAGTCAACACCACCCACCCGCGGGGCAACCACACGTGACTACCAGCCAACCAGCCAACCCACGTGCACCTCGAGCTCTCCCAATCCGGCACTCCAGTGGGGTCCAGAACCAGAACGTCGTTGCAGACCCGAACTATCGAACCGGTTGCGAGGAAGAGCTTTTTTTTCTCTTCTAGTCTCGGCCTGTAACTCAATTCCCTCGCGGTTGAGACACTCTAGATTGAAGATCCATTGTCTTCTCATCGAATTGCCTTGCTCAAGCACATACGCTCTTTGAACTTTATTCGCGGCGAATTGACCTTGAGCATTGCGATAGCATAGCGGGAATCGTCTACATCACCAGCCTCATCATCAGCCCACCATGTCTTCTCAGCCTCTCCTCCAGACCACACAAGGTTTGTTACCACTTCACCACCCAGAAAATTGCTCGTTAAAAGCATTGGCATCAATATCAAGTAACTAATGCTCTTATCTGTAGGCAAGCATATCGCTCTGCCGACCCGAGTCGAACCCAAAGTCTTCTTCGCCAACGAACGAACCTTTTTGTCATGGCTCAACTTCACCGTCATCCTGGGCGCTCTTGCCATTGGCATGCTCAACTTTGGTGACCGCGTGGCCTTCATCTCGGCCTTCCTATTCACCGGCGTGGCGATGCTGACCATGCTGTATGCGTTGGTGACGTATCACTGGCGAGCCAAGTCAATACGGATGAGGGGACAGGCTGGGTTCGACGACCGCTTCGGCCCTACTTTCTTGGCCATCATTTTGTTGTTGGCGGTTGTGGTCAACTTTGTGCTGCGTATTACCGACCACTCCAACAAGCAGAAGCACAACTAGGATGCAACGGGGAGCTCGTATGCATATGAGAATGCAAATATGTGGGTTTATTGAGTGATGCTGGGAACTGAGCATTGGGCAGAAGCTTGGATGGAGAGGGGCTAGATTGTTTGGATGGAGAGCAGCGCGAGAGCGTAATTTTGATGCTGGAGATGGGTGGCTGTATCGTCGATTTTTGGCGTTGATCATTGTTTAACTAGTTTGTCACGTCTTTTGGGTATTCTCTTAGGTTGAAATGTCAATTCATTGTAGCGTTGAATTTCCAAGTTTGGGTATCTTGCACCTTGCCAATCAGTGCCTGTAAAAGTAGAATAAATCCTACGCCTGAAAACGCCGTCCATGTAGCCCGTGTCGCCGCCAACCTTCTCCAATGCAATATTTCATTTCAAGCAGGACGCTGATCATGTCTCGTCCTCACTTGATTGTATCGTAATCCCGCCCTTCCCTTTCAAATCTCCAATCGGATCCACACTGAAAAACACTCTCATTGATTTTGCGGCTCTCGTCTTTGGTGCCGGCAGCACCGCCTTCTCGAATCGATTGGCCATGTCCTCAAAATCATCATCCGACGAGTCTTCTTGCTCCCCATCCAGAACCGTTTCCTCGACCACTTCCTTGTCCCGCGGGGGAACCTCGAACATCTGATTATACTGAAACCAGCTCTTCCCTTGTTCCTTGATGATCCGCTTACACTGCTCGACAATAGTGATCAATTTGCACACATCTGCGGGTCGCGCGTACAGCAGCGCCACGGCCGACAGCTCTGATTGTGTGGATAGATGAGAAGTGATTTGCGTGACGCGCTTGCGAATCTGTGTGGAGGAAATGACGGATGCGGGCAGGATGTTATATTTCGGTCGAAGCTGGGAGATGATGTCTTCGTGAGGACCGATCAAGGATGACGGAGTGTTCGGCTGTGCCTTTGACCGCTTGACTGGTTGTGGCGCTTCTGGTGCGCTTTTTCGCTTCTTGGAGGACGACATTGTCAGGGACGATGACCGGGGGTTGGTTGTGAATTTTGTTTGAAGCGAGGCTGCGACTGATGTGGTTGTAGATTTTTTGAGTGTAAGGCTGATGGGAGTGGCAGATGGGTAAGTGGAGCTTCAGCTCCAAGCTCCAAAATTGATAGGTACGTTGACCCAGGACTGTCGACATTGCTTCACTGCTGCAAATGGCAATTTTATGTGCAAAAAGCCGAATAACTTGCCTGGATCCAAGGGATGATTTTGAAATGGATCCAAGGCTGTTGTGAAAGCTTCATTGATCGCGTCTCTGGGCCTTTAAACAATCATATCTTGAACCGTGATAGAAGCTGCAGCATCACTTGTCAAGCAGCCTGAGAGCAGAGGCGCAGCACTCGGACTATCGCAAAACTGATCAATGTGCCTTTACTGTCCCACAAGGCCTCTTCCCTCCTGAAGTCCAATAGCACCTTTTTAATATGTAGCAAATTTATAAAAAAAAAGACATGGCACGAGATGTCTATCTAGGTACGTCTAGGTAGGTAGATGTAGGAAGAACAAGGTTTACGCCGGCTGGCAACTTGTCTCGAATGGACGGATACGAGAGTTAGTACTACAAACTGGACGAATGAACCTCGTCCCACGGCGTTGCCCCTCCCTGGCAGAAATGCAGCATTACTCTATTCTGCACATAAGCTCACCTTACGGAGCAGCGACCCTAAGCTCGGCTTGCACTACGAGTCTCTCCCACACACAACAGATGCGCTGAGAAAATATAACTCCTAGAAACGAGAGTCAGGACGATGCTGTCACGGATCAAGCACACACGGGGCACCTGCATCTGTTGCGCCATAGTGGGGTCGTCGTGATCCAACAAACGCAAGATCTGTGAGCTTGGACTGCATGTTGCTGTCATGATACGGGGGTCAGCAGAGTCAAATGGGACGATGTGACGTTTTCTGCGAGTCCGGGCATCTTTCGTGAAGGAGAGAACTCAATAGAACGGAAGTCATTGAACTGAGGCACTCTTCAACGAAAAAAGACATGAAGTGTCCTCTGAAGTCTGCACGCAATACATGGAAATTGCAAGCTTTGTGAAGTGGCAGCTCCTGTGTCGCGAAACACTACACATCAGAGGAAACTGCATGACGAAGCTTCCAAGCTGACACACACGAGGCCAGTTTGAAACATGCGTCGTCGAGTGAAGATGCGGAGCAAGGGGGGTCAGCAAAACGAAGCACGCTAGCACATGCTCTATTTGTTGCTAGTCTGGGTGGCTGCATGATGGATTCCACTCTGCCACTGCGCCGGGAAGCCTATTTCTCGGGGGGGAAAGGCTGGGCATTACGCTCAATTGGCATGGAGAGTGTGGCCGAGCGTGGAAGGCGACGATATGGGTTTCTGAGTATCTAAGAGTCAGTGTGAGAAGTACTGTCCGCCGCTGCTCGATAAGCTGGCGGATGTTGGAACTTGGCAGCATGTAATAACGTATGGCCGAATAGAATGTATGCTGTGCCTTTGAAGTTGATACTCCTGTTCAATATATCGCGCACGGCTCGCATTCAAGCTAAGGATAGTGCAGAAAGATAATCTGCTTATGCCGGGTTCTTGGCCACGGGTAGTCCAACGCCTCAAACCCAGCATTCCAGTCCCTACACAAACTTCCATACAAGATCTCAGCACGACGCGCAAGTCTCAGTCGCAAGTCCCTGATCGGCACGCTTATGAAGGTGTTGATGAGACAGATAAAAATCATCGCGAAAGGGACTATTGCGCGTGAATCCGGAGACGAGGCATTTACTGTACAGAGCCAACAACACCTGCACCAGGTGTCTGGAGCTGCTACCGGTTGGGCGGCGCACATCGAGATAAACAACAAGTAAAGTACCACATGCAGATCGGCATCGATGGCTCAGTTACTGTGCTGGTCGAACTCAAGCAGAAGCAAGCTCCTAATAGCTCAACCTGTCATCCACCACCAAGGACCGTGGCTGCGGCGCTAACGAGTCCGTCCCGGTGCCGCGGGCAGCCAAGGAAGGAACAAAAGGAAAGAAAAATATTGGAAGCTGGAAGCTTCATGCATCGTGCTTGGTTTGGACCGCAAAATATCTACCTAGGTAAGCAACGAGTGCAGCTTCAAGCATCTCCTGGCCCAGGCCAAGGGGCACAGACACAGATGCCGCACTAATATTATTATATCGCCAACAAGTGGACATGCCGCAGGCACGGCGTTGAATTATTCACACTTGCTATCCTGATCACTTCGTGGCTTCGTGCACCCACACTTTGCCATGATTGTCCCTCTCACTTTGGTTTATTAATATGTACCTTGTCTGAGCAACGCCAAAGCCGAAAAGAGCTCGTGCGACAACAACATCAGCAGCTGCCTTGGAGCCGATTCGATTCCAGTCGCGCTGATGTTTGCTCGTGGCTCTCTCCACACACACTCACACGCACATCGAGTGTCAACCCCCTTGCAGGTTGATCCGGCTTGGGAGTCGGCCAGAAGTGTTTGGTCTGGAGGAGAGGATGGATGTGATTGACCAGACGATGGCCGGCCCACCTCCAAGCCCCAAAGTCAAGCATAAAAACATGCTGAAAGCCCTCCTATCAACGCACCGGTCGCTGTTGTTCGCCCCGTTTTGCTGCCTGTGGAGACGCTGGCAGGACTGCCAGTGGCCGACGTGTGTCCCTGCCAGGCATGTCTGGTACTGGGCTTGTTCTGTTGGCGCTGTCTGCGGCCTCGAGCTATTATTACGAGCACTGTACTGAGTGTGCTGCTCTCTGTGCTGCGCCGACGAATGGATGGTGACTGGCTGGGCTGCCGTTCTTTGTTCCTGCCTGTTGCACTCCACACAGTTTTTGCCCACGAAGGACTCACCCAGGACTTCTGGCACCTACTAGCACAGGCTTTCATGGAAGTGCAGGCGGCCGCCCCAGTCATGCACATTCCCTCATTCGCTCCCGGCCCAGCTGCCTGCTGCCGTCCACCCACTCACTCGCGCACGCCAGTGCTGCCTGCTCCAGCCCGCTCCAGCCAGACCAGGCCTCAACAATAACGCCTGGCCCGACCCTCAACTCTCTCAGCTAACGCGGCCGTGCTGCTGCGAAAGGGGACAGCTCCGGCCGTCCCAGCCTGTTCCCAGTCGCATTGCGCATTACGCAGTGGTCTCCAGTCTCCCTCTCGTCTCCAGTCACAGTCGCCAGTCCAATCTCCAGCCAGTCACTCGTCTCTCGCCTGCTCTGGTCTGTCTGGGCCAGCCTCCCCCCTCTGACATGGTTTCTGGCTGGTTCGCAATCCGCCCCCGTGCTTGCTCCCCCCCAAAACTCCAGTATCCCAACACCACCCATCACTTTCTCCCCACGTTTGCTCCCTCTTCCACTCCTTCCTTTGCCCTGTAGCCCATTAATCCCCAACTCTCACCACCTCATTTCTCCTTTTCCTTTTCTCTTCCATTTCACCTTTGCTGTCTCACACGAGACGCAACTCGAGGCTTTTGCTAGCTCTCGACCATCTTGCCCCAACCGCGCTTCTACGCCTCGTCTCTTACTCGTCTTTTCCCGCGCGCTCGCTCCGCTCTCTCTTGCCCTCTCTGGCTGCTCGCCCTGTCCTCGTCCTCGTCTCCCTCCCTCTAGCTGACACTCTGTCGCCACGCTCCGTCTTTCTGAGACTGCTGCCCTCTCCAGTGCCCGGCCTAACCCGACTGCCACACATCAGGCAACCTTGTCCGACCCACATAAAGGACCCGCTTTTCTGTTTATGTCAGCACGCATATCGGGACCCGCTCCTGTCAACGCCTCTCACCTGCTTGTCGCAAACATCTGAACTACCGCATCGCGACTCCATCGTCGTCGCGACCCGCCGGTAGTCCGCTCTTCGCCCTCAACTCAGTCCTCATGTTTCGTTTCTGGAGCAACGAGCCACGGGGAAGCGACCAGACTGCAGACTCGCCATCAGACTCGCCAGACAGCTTCCCGCTTCCCGACACTGCGACAAGCTTGTCGGCGCAGTCGACCCCTAGCCAACCAGCCTCCAAGAGGAGCTGGGACGCTTTTCAGGACTCAGATGGCGCTGGTATTGACAGTCCCGCACTGAAGCGATCGAAGCTGGAGCCGGACAGTTCCACACATCCATCTTCAGGCCACGACTCGGCAGCGTCACCAGGTGACGACCGCACAGAGCGCGCACGCGACATCATTCGACACCAGATCGGACTCGAGGTACTTCTCAAGCATGACGAGCTGCGACTCATCAATCAAGAGCTGGCCAAATGTCAGGTCGCGTTGGAGCAGCTGCGGCGGTGTCATTTGATCCCGTACCCTCAGCACTGCCCGACCCCCGATCAGATGCTGGACATCAGCAGCGGCAAGGGCCCTGCTGTCATCACACGATTCGGCGAGCCTGTCCCTCACTGGGCACCCCCATTCGGAGTCGTCGATGGGCCGTACGCTCGGCACTACGCCAAATGGCTCATTCCCGACCTCGCCTTTGATGGCGAGCAGGCCGATTGGCAACCTACGCCAGACTTTGTGCGAGGGCGTGCCTCTTTTACGGAAGGCAGGACCACGAGAAACAGCTTCACGGAGACGAGCGTAATGTCCAAGGGCCGCCCCGTCCGCGGCAACGCTGGTCAAAAGCTGCAGGCTTTGTCGAACGGCTACCCACAACCCAAGGACAAGGCTGGCCCATGCATTCTCAAGCGATCGGATGGCCAGACAGTCAAGTTGGTATGCCTGGACTGCAACCGTGAAAACTTCTCCAGCACACAGGGCTTCATCAACCATTGCCGTATCGCCCACAAGCGAGATTTCAAGAGCCACGAGGAAGCAGCCGTTCAGAGCGGACAGCCCATCGAGGCTGGTGACAACAGCAATAACACCACGACAGGTTCTGGGAATGGAAGCGTCAACCCAAGTGGACCTGCACTGGTTGGCGGAGAGAGCAAGACATCGACGTCGGCGGCGGCAGTAGCCACGCAAGGCAGCAGCGCATGTGGCTCTTCTTTCGTTCATCCTTTTGCCCGACAGGACATGTCTGAGCAGGAGGCCTACGCGGCCTTGCGATCCAGAATCGCCGATTCGCTCAAGCTGTATCATCAAGGTAAGCTACCTGGTGTCGGCGCAATTCCTTCGAGGAACACTGGTGCGCAAGCACCTGGAGCCACGAAGACAAAGGCCGCCCCTGCCAGGTTCGACCATACTTCCGAGACTCCGTACCTGTCCCGTCTCATGCAAAGCCGCAATTTCAACGGCAACCTACGTGATGTTGTTGCAGATGCCAAGACCAAGATTTCCCTCGACGATATCACTCCCGACGAGGAATCCGATGACGCCGACAGTCCCATTGCCACCGCTAATGGATCCCAAGATGCCACCCCTGCCCGCACTCCTGTTATCCAGCGCGTGCCAGCCCAGCCCAGCACGACGCCTGCTGCGAAGAACTCGTCGGGTCGCCCAGTCAGCAGCAAGAGCCGTGCTCCGCCCATCTCTCTCGTGTCTCCTCCCGAGTCTACCGTGGGCATCATGTCCAAACCTAGCTCCGCTGGGGTCTTGTCTGATGAAGATGACGATATGGAAGAAGCCAACCTCAGTCCCAATACATTGGCTAGCAACATTGCGCCGTCTCTTGTTAGTGACGATGGAGAGTACGACGACTCCGATGACGGATCTTCCATATCCGGCGGTAGTGATGAACTCGACGCCGAGTCAGTGTCTGACGTTGCTGAAATCACCCTTGACGATGAACAAGATGCGAGAACTCTTCGCCGTGGCTCCAATGGCGTATCGGGAACAGTCAGACTTCGTAAAGATGATGCTAAGAAACAACACGTCACTTTTCTTGGTCCTGTGAAGAATCATGCCAAGGACAAGAGGTCGCGCAGGAATTGAACTGAAGCACAGCCGGTGATGTGTCTGCGTCGTCTGCCTCGCCCCATCCCATCTTACCCACATGGGTGAAACCTTTTCTTTTTCCCTTCAACAATGGACGCATATGATGGTTGATTCATCACACCATGTGCCGACTCACTTTATTGAAACCTACTCGATTTTAGTTACTCCCTTCTACCATTGTTTTAAAAAAGAACCACAGCAGAGTGCTTTAGCGATGGCACTTGCGTATTTTGATTTACACCTCTCATGGGACAAGCATTCTCATGAGTATATTGGCACAAAAAAAATCGGTGGAATTCTTCTTCGGCGTACAAACGGCTCAAATAAAGACGGGGGTCAGGCTTTTGTCAGAATATTCTTATTCTTTTGGTTTTCTCTTAGAGACTTGTTACTTTTATTGTCAGGCGCAAAAGGGGGAAGCGGGTTATTTGTGTCTTGAAAGGGCTGGTTGTATGGATTGAACTCGAGCCTTGGGGATGGAGTTGTGAACTGTTGTATGATTTATAGACGGACCAGCAGGAACGCGGCGGGATGCCGGCCTAGTTGTAACATAAGAGGCTTGGTTAGGCAGGGCCGTGAAGTCTGCAGATAAAAGAACATTGAGCAGAAATCAGATGGTCTCTTGTGATACTTACTGCAAGTCGTCTCATGGGTTGTGAGTGTTGGGGAAGTGACCGTCGGGCATCAAAACATCGTTTTGCTCAGCTCAATATAAATCATACGTTCTTCACAAGTCATGAGAAGATTGATTCCGTTAAGTGTCTCATTACCAATTAATACTACGCTACCATAGGTACAGTCCATTCCAAAGCCATATATCACACCAAATCCCCCGAAATAAAACATCTCTTGCAGCCTCATCACTTACAGAGCCGCAGCAACAACACCCGCCACCGCAGCTAACATGCCCGCTGCGTTGCCAGCCAGGCTCTCAGCGCCGCTGGTCTTGGTGGGACTGCCAGCCGAGAAGGTGATGCTGGAGAAGACGTCGGTTGGGTTGGGCGAGTCGGTGGAGGATGTGGTTGGCGTGGCGGTGGATAAGGGCTTGGAGGAGGAGGATGAGTGCAGGGAGGCTTGGGCGCAAGCTGCGTTCATGGATTGGGTTGCTTGGGGGGCGCGGGAGTCGTTGGGGCAGTTGTTGTAGCAGCTGTGCGATGTTAGTATCGTTGTTGGAAGTGCGCGATGATTTTCCAATGGAGGTGTGTAGATTGTTGATAAACATGTACTCTATCTCCATGTACTCCAAGTATAGACAAAGGTTTAAAAGTATAGATGAATGGACATAGATGCAGATGCGTGTATATGAATAAAATCAAACATGCGAGTACGAACAAAAATGTACACGAATATGTATAAGTGGAGGGTGATGAATGCTGGATTGTGAAAAACTTACGTGGCGATAGCTTGTGAAGCGTAGCAGATGCAAGAGTAGTCTGTTGTCGCACAAGCAGCGAGCTGTAAAGCAGTCAATCATCAAATTCCTACTTCACCAAATCGGCGTCCGGATCGACAATCAAATGGAGACTACGTACCTTGTCGCTCTCAGTCTGAAGACACACTGCTTCACGATATAATTCGCAAGACAGTCCTTGTCGCCGCCGGGTGGGATCTGGACCTGCACGGAGGCAGTTGGCGTGGCGGGCGTGAGCGTCTGCGCAGACACGCCAGCAATAAGAGCAATGGACAAGAACGACTTCATTTTGAGAACTCAAATATCACAACGAAAAACGTAATACGGATAGGACGAAAATTTGCGAAAGAAGATCCTGTTAAGATGGGGGAATTCAAGCGATTTAATATCCAGTCCACTTCCTTTTTTGTTTCCGTCTCGTAAAACCATGATTTCCTACGGCACCACCCCCTTCCTTTTGAAGACCAAGACACAAGGGCGACGGCCCTTTTTTCTTTTGGAGCAACCTGTCTGACACTGCAGAGTCAAGGGCTAGCTGTACCAGAATCAAAATGCATGTGGTCTTTTACGGGTGTTTTATCTATGTGGGATGGTGCTATTGGTGGTGTTTTTGATGTTGTGTTGCGGAGGGGGACGGGATGTGTGTTCCTGGTGTTGGACTGGGGTTTTTGCTTTTTTTGGTATGTATGACCTTCGGGAGGGAGAGGGGATGGTGATTGGGTGCGTGCGACGATGAGACATGGGAAATGGGAATGTCTTGGTGCGGAGGATGAGGCTTGTTTTTCTTGGGCGGGAGATGAGATGGCAACTGGATGATTGGACGCTCTTAGACGGGATGCTTGGATTTTGTTGTTTGGGAGAGGTTGTTTTTGCTGAGGGGCTTTGTAGGGGGTAGATGTGGCTTTTTTTTTTGATTGTGGGGGATGTGATGCAGGGTCGGGGGTTTTTTTAGGGATGATTGCGGGTGAGATGAGATGATTTGAGACGTGTATTGGCGCTATAGTGAGCCTGGTGTTTGTGGTGTTGTCGTGGTGGTAGCGATATTCGGATGCTTGGATGAGCGACGTGGGATGCCGTCGTGGTGGATGATAAGGTTGCACAGCCGTTTCATGTCGAATCGTGAAGAGGTGTGCTATATCTCTGCATCCACGTGTGCTGCTGTTTTGGATCCGATGTCATGGAGATGGATGCGGTATGTGCTGGAAATAGAAATTTGTTGCGGAAATTGGTATAAAATCGTTGAATGGTCGTACACTTGGTCTGGAACGGCTAATTCTTGCGATGTATAGAGGATGTCGAGCCCAAGACGGAAATGTACAAAAGCAAATCGTTCCAGAAGACAAACGATGACTGAGCAACTATTCTCCCTTCGCAAATGCCATCTTCGACGGGGTCTACTTTGGAAGGTGTTGTTCCGCGGTCAGTTCTAGTGTTTTCTTCATTTTGACACTGAAACTACAGTTATCTAGGTCCTAGGTACGGAGAAGTCTTAATGGACGCGACCTATCCAAGATTATTCTTGTGCTAGGCTCCCCATCATTCTGGATGGAAGAGCGGATCATGCTACTACTGCTGTACCATTTAGCAGATACTGAATCTATACATTCGTGACGATAATTCCTCCTTGTTCAGCTGAATTAGAAGCGCCTGGTACTTTCGGAAGGAGTTGTAAGAGGAGGAATTTGTTGCACAAATCCCTCGTGTTGTACATGCAGTGATTGGACCTTGATCAACCCAATCCTCATCTCGAAACGACTCTGTGCCGCGTCGTATCGCAAGATTGGCTCAAAGAACGATGACGGGGGTTGCGAGTGTCATTTATCACCCGCTAATGAGTAATGTTGCTGGAAACAACTTTGAAGTTAGAATTCGGCCCCTCCCTTTTTTTCAGCAGACTGTTTCATCTTGTATCGTTGCTGATACGACACTTAGAAGCCGTGGCCGTCAATTGCCAAACTCTTCTCAGTGTCCAGCCTCTCAAGCACCATGGCTGAGAATTCTCAACATTTCATCAGCGCAGCATGCTGGCGTTTTATTTTTTAGTGTAAACGACATGCTTCGTAAGCCTCCAATTGCTTTCATGCTCCAAAAAATGCCGATTCAAGCCCAACTTATGGCCCCTTCGAGCTTCCGTCATTCTTAAAGCCTCTTCGACATCGTCGCATGGCATGATAAGAACGACATCAGGAAATGGCGAAATGAGTTCTTCAATCTGCGCAAGTTGCTCTGGATCCTCGTACACAGAATGGCCCGCCCCAAAGTCAAGAATCTTGCCGTGGAAAGCGTCGCCGTTTTGACGGGCGTTCTTCAAGATATGGGAGACGGCAAGGAACTCAAAACGCTTCCAATGCTGATAAAGAGCCCATTCTCCTTGCTCTTCGTATATCGTCTCAGCGACAGCTTTGTCGTAGTTATATGGGCGGTACAACTCGTCTCTGTGGCGGTCGAGACTAAACAGCTCTTTGGACAAGGCGTCGGCGAGGAGGCGGCCGATGGTAGATTTGCCGGCTGCCTCTGGGCCAATCAAGATGATCGTTCTGTCCTGTATTGATGAGGTCGCCATCGTGAATGGTGTTCTGGGTTGGTATGCCGGGTTGGTGTAGTAGCCTTTATAGGTTGTGAGTCATACACCGAGCCACGGAGCAGTCACAATCAGTGCGGTGTGCTTACAAAGAAAAGCTATCATAATGCTTAGCTGCTAGCGACTAATATGCAAGGAAGAATAATTGAGGCTACTGATCAGGAAGATGATCATTAGGTCCGGTCGCCGGTGAGTGACGCATGCTTATGCGCAAAAGACTGGACCAGGTGCTGAATGTGTGCTTACTACAAGGGCCATGATGCCGCCGGCTCTTACACACAAGTCTAGCTCGCGTAACAACTATGGAACCCTTACGCATGTAGAAGCGCATAAAGCCACGCGGCGCTGCTAAACCATGTCATCCTTGAATTAAGATGCATCGCTAGCGACTTCGGCATTGGTTAAGGGTACATGTTCCGAGGCGCGGCAGATCAGCCAATGGCATCTTTATCCGAGAGAGGATAGGCTGGCTTGATGCTTGACTACATATAAAGGACAACATTTAAGCATCTCCATTTCTCTAGTGTTTATTTCCGATTAGCCCTGGTAAGGCGAATGCATGTTGAACAACATTAGCCCATAGGACATCGAACAGCTATCGACTTGGAATCTTCATATTGTCACCCGAACAAGACATCATCATTAGAATTCTCACAAATATTCAACATTATTTTCGCCAAATAAAAGCCATGCGATCGACTAAAAGTAGCCCTTCTGACCTTGGCAAGGCAGCAAGATTGAACCAATTGGGCCAAGAATGGGGTCTTATCCAAAGGAAGATCGACGACAACGAGCTCGTCATTCAGCGCCTAGAACCTCAATACAAAGTCCTTGCCGATGGTCGTTGGACGTATAGCAGGAGAATATATGACGAATTGTCCAGCACATTGAAGAACCGAGACGTCTATCTCGCGGAGCTTGCGCGGAAGAAAGCCGAGTATGCGACTGTGGCCGAAGGGTCGTAGAAACGGCCCAGCGCTACAACGAAGAGGCTAGGACAATGCATCACTTAAAGAATGATTATGGCAATGCATTTACTTTACAATTAATATTCAATGATGAGGGTTTGCGGAGTTTGTAATTTGTTGTCACGTCTTGAGAGGCACATCAAACATAAGACTTGTTTGCAGTGTTGCGACGATGATCATCGGTCGTCATCGACGCCCTTGCGGGGAGGATAGCCGAGTCAAGTAAGCCTACTTGGGGGGTCATCAGTATTTAACCACTTTAATGTCCCTAGTCTAGCTAGGTGCTATTATATATTTATGTATGTTTTTATATTCTAGTTCTATATTAGTATGTTATCTGCATTCACTTTGTATAAACGTGAGAGAGCTAGCATGATCTTGTGCTTGCTAAGGCGTCTAATGGTAAGTTCATTGGGGTCGTCGAAGGATTGAATGAAAAGGTCGTCATGTTTGTCGCAACGCTCGTCCAATAGTGGTTCCAGCTCATTATACGAGGGCCAAGGTGCAGAGGATGTGATGAAGACTTTGCGCGAAGATAGTCTCATTGTCGACATTGTTAAGGGTCTGACGGGCGGGATTGAAGTAGTATTTATTAGGAAGTCTTGGTTCTTTTATGGCAATCTTGCGGAGCTATTTCATGCATTATGCCTGGTTGGCAGACAGGCTTCAGCCTACACGATCGTCTTTACTGGCTGCTTTGTAGGCTGAGTTCCCAGTCAGGTCGAGAATTCGGACAAGGCTTATGGAAAAGAACAGAAACTGTACTATGTCAATAGAAGAACACACGAACTTTCATTCCTTAAATCAATCGGCGATACACAAACGTAGCTACTGAGGCCGTATGGCCATGCTTTTTACTCCAAACATCCAGCCTGTTGGTCAACAGCGCGAAACACACTCAAATAGCCAGTCCAGCAAGTAAAATAAAAACAAAACAACAACGCATCCTAGTTCTCATCGAGTGTTTATCGCGAGATCATCTCCATATCCTCTCGATGGTTCCGTTTCAACATCTTCAGCCCAATTACCATGCTTCCTATGTTTCGGGCTCAGCTTTGCGCGATGCGTGCTTGTTATACTTTCTTGGCACCTTCTCCATTCATCGCCACAACGTCATCTTCATCAAGCATTTCTTTCTCAGAGTCAGGCCAATCCTCGTCTTCACTCTCGAAATCATCTTGGGAAGCTTCTGAAAATATTGCCGTTGGACTCATGCTCGCTGCAGACACGACTCCAGTACTCTGGGCCTTGAAAAAGAAGTGATCCTCATGTAGAGGCTGACGCTGACAAACAAATCCGATCGGGGTGTACAGGAAGTCATCCGTCTGTCGCACATATGAGACCCATTCTTGTAAAAGTACGAGTGGCTCCTCAACCTGAAGACCACTAGACTGTCCCTCATCTCCAAGACCCAGCCATGCAAGAAGAGGTTTGTACTCATCGAATTCGAAATACAGTCTGCCGCTCAAAAAACCAATCTCGATGACAAGCCAGGAAGGCACTTTGTAGTCTCTCGGCCAGGCGGGCACAGTTAAGTACGTTAACGAATTGAACATCTGCATTGATTTCGTCACAGGTGCCGTGTAATTGAGCAACCAAACTCGTGGCGTTTCGTTTTTTGAAGCAATGGAAGGACAATGTCAGCTTCTTCCGGAATGATGATGAGCGCTGTTCCAGATTTGGGACTCCATAGTATCCAATGTATCGGTCGCTATGTACGAATCAGCATACCGTGTCGCGGCTCACGCGCAGGAACTTCACTTACCAAAATCTCCTGAGCTCCCCATTTAGTAACATCAATGGTATTGGAGAACTCGCTGGAGACGTAGGGACGGGAGGAAGTTGGTTTGATACCAAATTTGCGCCCAATGTTTGTCCTGCTCATGTATATAAACGCCTGCAGAAATGATGGTTTTCTGCCGCCTGCGCCTATACTCAACTGGCCCGTTTTCAAGAAGTCGGTAATTGCAGGATCAAGTCCGGGGAATGTCAGCGCAGTATGTTTCGTGTTGCTCTGCTTTTCACGGACTTGCTCAACCTCGAATACAACTTCTCCTTCTTGTTCAACTTCCATCATTGCGGAAGAGCAGCTCTTTTGTCCGTGTCGAGCCACCTTGGCAACGTCCCGCACAAAAGTCTGAAGCTTTTGGGAAGCCAGCCCTAGTTGCTCATCCTGCGAAGATTGGTTTGCAGGTCCATACAACTGTTCCAGGGTCTGTTGCTCTTTCTGTCGTATGACTTCAAGGACTTGGCTCAGATCTTTCTTCTTCGTGTCATAATCAGGATGCTTCCACAAAATGTCTTTCCTCCTGCAGAAATCTAGGCACTGCGAAAAATGGAGAGACATCATTTGTTCATTCGCTTTGCAGCTCTGTGCGAGTAGCCAACGGATAACATCTGCCGAGGAGATTACGGATAGGGGCGATTGCTCTTGAGTGTGGGCTCTGCGCACATCCAGGATGCTGCGATGAACCTCTGGAGGTGCTAGAAACGCAACTGATTGTGTTGTGCCCAACTGGCGTAGTCTCATTGCAGCTGTACTTGTGTCATTCCAAGAAAACAATGACTTAAGGTTCTCAATGTAAAGACATACCTTGAACAGTTTGATCTTTTGTTTGGCCCAATCCCAACGTAACAATACCCTTCGCGTTGATGGGTAGTTTCATATCTGTGCCACGAGTATGGCCTTCGTCAATGTAGACCACGCATTTGCCTAGATCGTTGGCAAACGGACTAGCAATTAGAGGCATTGGATGTTTCTGGAATCGTGAACGAACCATAATCTGACCGTTGCTTTCGAAGTAAACGGCGCCTTCAACCTCGGGGTCGATACCCAGCCACGCTGCTGCTACATCTCATTCTCCATTTCTAGGATATGAGCTCCGGCGTCTATGAGTACTCGAATGTCCCTGTCGGAAAGGAACTTCAGAGTTTCCTTTTCTGACAACCGGACTCCTCTGTTTGCGGCAAGATAACACTGTTTATTTCTGTTCTCCAGCAAATGGCAAAGCACCTCAGCATTTGTGCACAGTAACTGGGACAAATCATCTTGTCTGATAGTGTGCGGAAGCATTCATTTATTGTCGTTGGTGCCGCTGAAGCCAGTGGTCAAGCTGCCATGGCTGGCCGACTCTTCCAATCCCATCAAAGGAATGTCCCAGCCTGATGCTTGAAGCTTCACCGAAAACTGCTTTGCATAGAGAGGAAAGACAAACGTGTTCATGTGATGATTTATCACCGTGCGGTCGAATTTCAAGTGCCCCCAGAGTTCTTTCACCTGCAACTCGTTCTGCGGGTCAATGGAGTTCCAGTGTCTGAGGGAGGGTGGCAGTGAAGCACACGAACAAATCCACCGATCGTAACGAGCGGCTGGATCATCTGATCGGATAACCCCTTCCAAGCCCTGCCGAAGCTGTTCCTTGGTCAGACCGGCTTGATAAAAAGCCAGACAAGTGAGGAGAATCGCGGTATCTGGGTGCCCATACTCTGCCGCCTGCGAAGGAATGCCTTTGGCCTCGAACGGTACGGCAATGGGCTGTCTTTCTGGATGCAAACCGTACTGAATATTCCACTTCTTCAAACACAACAATAGAATGCGTTCGGAAATTAGTCCGCGGAGAAGATACAAAGACTTTGGGCCAAATACCTCATCCTTCAGTGACGCAATCGCGTGCTCCCACACTGAAGGAGGTACTGGAGAGCCACTGATAATCTGCCTGACCACCTGCCTGGCTTGCTGCGCGCCCGCGTCCCGAAATTGGAGGTGTGACAGGCATCCATTGCAAATGTCATCGATGAGCAGCTCATTCAGCGCGTCCTCAGGGTTTGTGGTCAGGAAATGAATGATGGGGTAATTTTGATGCCTCTGAACAACGACAACTTGACCTTCAAACTGGTCCTGAAGACTTGGGGCATGTTTCTCAACCAGGCTCAGAAGTTCTTCTACCACAAGCCAGCGATATGGGTGACCATCAACGACTGTCAAATCTCCACTAGGGTAGATCAATTGTGTTTGAACGGACAAGGTCAAATCGGATTCGTCTAAGATATCTGGACAAGTCGTATCAAGCCAGCGTTGGATTTCTACCATTTGGCCTCCAGCTTCTCGTTGGCCGTCCGCGAGACGCTGGAGCCCGCTCAGCTTGAAAGCAAGAAGATGCGCTGGTAAACTTATCATCACCCCGCCACTTTTGCGCAATTCTTTATGGATGTCCCAGTACCGGTTCAGCGTGGCTGCGTCAGATGGAGACCGTCTAGTGAATGGAATATGCTGGACCTGGCGCCCGATTAAGCCGCCAATGCGGTTTTGAAGCACCTGCGCCGTCTGAAGCAGGAGAGGTTTAGGTACAACAATCCGACAGAGCTTGTTCTTGTCTGCCAAGACTAGCGCGGCCATTGGCATCACAACGGAAGTTTTTCCTGGGACGTGTTATTAGTTTCAGAAACCAGGAATCGTCAGGGATCGTTGTAAAAAAGAGTAACAAGAAGCATAAGGTGTCGCTTACCCTTTCCCATGTTCATTTGCAGTACAGAATTCTCCTGTGAATCTGGAGAAATGATGGCCTTAGCTACTTCCACTTGCATCGGTCTGATCAGGATATTATTGTCAATCTCCAGCAAAAGCCATTCTGGATAGTCCATTGGGTTCCAGTTGGTATGACCCTCATTCTCAATCTCCTCGACAAGTCTCTTCTGATCTCCGCAGCATTGTGCATCGTACATTCGTGAAAGTCGCTGCAAATTAGTGACCAGAATACTGTACTGTATCAGTGAAGTCTTGTATTGCATGCATAGCTGCATGAAGTCACTGAGGCGGAGCTGTTGCAGGATCGCAGCAGTGGAGTCACGGCCATAAGTGACCAGCTTTCAGCCAGAAGGAGCATGCCTGCTGCCCAGACAGCGTATTTCGAATATCGCTTGCTGTCGTGGACAGATCGCGCTCAACCATCGCAATCCGACTTTGTAAATCTGACGTGCTCGTTGATACTTTCTGGGTCTTCGGCTGGGAGTTCTTGAGCTGCCACGCCAGAGCAACAATGGAATCCTCGAGATCTTCCCCATACTGCCGCTGAATGACGTTATTGGAGGCTTTGAAAGGCTTTGCTATGCTATGAAGCTGGGAGATCTCGTCTGGTAGGCTCTTCAATGCATTGAGGATATTGTGGTCCTCGGGGCGACAAAGAAGGTGCGACTCTGATACCGGTTTCGCCTGTAGACCTTGAGGAGCGACATTGTGATCTTCATCAAGAGAGAATTTGACTGAAAAAAATGGTTGAAAGATCTGGAGTTTTGTAGAAACTCTTGAAGGAGCCCAACGTGTTGGGAGTTTGAGTGGTTGACGCTTTGGGCATTGACGTCCAGATCGTTTTGTGAGCACTCAGCGCATCCTTTGTGCAGCTGCCATGCAAATTTTCGAGCCGCGTCTTCGAGAGATCGAATGAAGTTCGAGAGCTTGAGGTTTTGAGACAGACGTTGCACTTCTGGCCCAAGGCAGGCCCACGGCAACGACGCATTCGTGTATTTCAGCCCTAATTCGCCACAGACTTCATCAAATTGCACGTCGCCAATAGGAAGATCAGGCCAGAGATCCATCAGCCGTGATGCAACAGTCTCTGCCTCTTCTAGGATCGAAGCGTCGTATTCTCTCTCATTGGGCAGACTCGAACGTCGAGCGCGATGCTGTCGGCGGCATCTGGAAACATAAGTTGAGTAAGACTCTTGGCTAGATCCAATTAGGCCCTTGATATGAGATTTCTTAGGCGCTTGAAACGGCACGAAGTCCGCAAAGCCGTCCACATCTGGGGGTTCAATCTCACGAAGGCCGCTGTTCTTTGCCAAAGCCACTAACCAGGCAATTACTCTCATATCTGACCGTTTGTCAAACGCGAGCAACGCGAGGCTCAGCTGGGTGTCGCAACGTGCCGGGCCGACTGTCAATCTGAGCTTCTGAAACAAAGCACCGAAAACCTGAGATAATTCAGAACTGAGACCACGTTGGATGTCTAGCGCGGTGAACGCATTCGTAAAGCCGTCGAAAGATTTCCATCCCTGCAAGATAGGCCCAAGACCTTCGAGCCTGGGGATTCCGCAGTATGGCTGACATATCTCTCTGATGACGCGATATACTTGTACGCTTTCTGTTGACTGCGGTTGAAAGCCACGCGGTTCGTAGTACTGGGTTTCGCCGCCTTTAGAAAGCATTTCAAGATCGGTCGAAGACCTCGTGCGCTCATAAAGTTGGCGGCGAATGATTCCACGAAGAGCGAGATGATGCATGGTGGGAAAGTCCGCCCCTGAAGTCTCACTACTATCGTCTGATCGCTCAGGAATATTGAGCACTTGAGATTGCCGAAGAATATCTCCGGCAAGAATAGCAAGCTTCTCGTGTTGGATGGTCGCTGTCATACTGTTTGCCCAGGCAACGTTTTGGTACAATTTCTTGCTTACTGGATAGAATTGTCATTTTGGGCTGAGACCAATAATGGAAGATAAAATCTTTGGCAACTCATTCAATGGCTTCCATGGCTGACTTTGAGCGGAGGTCAGACAATGGTAAGCTTCTTCGGTTCCTGTCCGCCCGGTGAGTTCATCCGGCAGAGGAAAAGACGTCGTCGCATGAATAAGGGCTTTGAGGTAGAATAGAGCGGGTTCTGGGGCACAGCTTAGTCTACCTAGAAGAGGGTCGACCGAGAAGAGAGCGTAAGACCCTTCATTCGTAATGTGAACGGAGACATGCGGACCATGTATCTCACAGTGCAAAGGTCCAATAGGGACCATGACAGACCTATGACTCGGGTTGGATGAATTCCGAAGAACAATTTTGCTTCGAAGTCCATGAAGTGCACCGATATCTTGCACTGGGTCTATCTCGGAATGAAGCTGATCAGACTGGAGCAGGCCGCTCTTATTGACAAAAAACCTCATCTCAAGACGCTTTATTTCAACTGAAAGGCGTCCAAAACGGCTCTGCGGCTGAAAAATTGTTATATTCCCCGAGTCCTCGAAACCTCGGAAAATATGCATAACTTGTTTCCCAATGCTTGACTGTGGTTCGACGAGACAGGTTCCATCTTTGGCCATCAGCGAATTTCGATTGCGTGTGGCGATCCGACTTCGGATGTTCAATACCCAGTTTGAACGTCTAGCTAACCATATGTCTGGCTTCCGACGAATTTGCAGCTCTCCAGTTCCCAAGTTCAACCAATGCACACAATCATCGACGAGTCCAGACGGCAGATCAGATGAGACCGCACTCTTGAAGATTTCTCGAGGCACATGTTCTAACATGCCGCCCAGGAACTTAGCTCGGATGATGACTTGATCTTCTCGAAAGCCGACATGAATCTCGTGATTTTGACGGCTGTTGACAATCTGATACTCCATCCCCGCCATGCCAGAAGCTCGCGTGAGCAAGTGTTGCTTCTCGAATAGCTCCCTTACATTCTTGTTTTCTTGAATTTCCAATGGAAGTCTTCCTAGGGGCTTGCCATCTATCAATAAATGGCCCTGAAGGATATGGTAGTGAACAGCCTGGGAAGCCGTCAGTCTTGTGCCGACTGTTCTCGATGTCATCCACTCGTCACGACGGTCCCATTTTACGAATGAGCGCATCTGAGAGCTTCCAGCATCGGTCCAAGTCTCGTTGATAGCTTTTTCTCAGCTGGAAGTATGGACAACTGTCCATTCTTGAATATTTTCCTTCATAGAGTACGTCCTGGTCATGTCCTCAGCCAGAGAATGCCTCACATCTGCGGCAACGTCGTTCAGATTCACAGTAAGGTTTTCGGAAAGTGCGATAGATGCTCTGAAATAATGAAGGGCGTCTTCTTCTCTGAAGTATTGCCCATCTTCAGCTTGCGAAAGTGCGTCAAAAGTTTGTCGACAAAGCAAAGAAGCACGAAATGCACTTGAAGCTGCTTTTCGAGCCGCCTCTCCATCACCTGTTGATCGCACCTCTTCGCGCAGCTGAGAAATCCATAGAGATATTACCTGACGTATCTCTCGAAATAGAGATGTTACATTCGGCTTGAAAGCATTCGGGCATAATTGATGCAGCCTGAGACCAAGAGTGATAAGAATGCTGATGCAGGCCAAGTCCCTTCGACCAGACTCCAAAACCTTCAGTCGTAGTGTAATCTGGTGCAATGGTCTTTCGCAAAACGTGGCATCGTGAAAAACACAATGTATCTTGCGTAAGATATTCACCTGATCGTCTTCTTTATTCGGGCCGGCTTGCAACGCCAAACGCGTCAACAGCTCACGCGTCGCTTCACTGCTAAGATTCAAGTTTGTTGCGCCGAGCTCAGAGACAAGCACAAACCATCTTCTGTGCACACCGGAAATGGCTCTTTGGTACGCCTCAAATTCATGGATGGACATTTGCTGCGGGCACGCGTCTTGATGTGCCGCAATCTCGTAGGAGCTTGGATGCTCCTTGTGGTCCATGTATCGCGAAGCGGCGTCAAATGGGTCTGATATGCCCCTTGGAAGCCAGGATCCAAGCAAGTGTTGATACCAGGGCACTCCAGGGCACTCTTCTGTCCACACATCGTTGGCGATGTCAAAATATGTGAAAGACGGACCGAAAGGTAACAGCACCTCACTCTCAGATTTTGGTAGTCGTAGTTCTTGATAGTGGGTTTGCATGAAAGACTTAGTTTGCGATGCCAACGTCAGTGAGCCAGTCGTTCGACCACTCTCAAAGCGTTCGAGAGGACCAAAATTTGGCAACAACAGGGGAGGTTCGCTTCTGTTGAAGTTCTTCATTCCCAACATTCTTAGTCTCCATGTGGCTTCTCGATAAGCGGCAAGATACTCTGGCGTCTGAAGCTCCAACAAGATGACGGCTTTGTGGGGTTCGCTCTTTGGGAGAAACGCCTCATGTATAGAAATCTTCAGGTGTCTTCGACGACGTTTCTTGAAGCACTTGGTACACTTACGAACATCCATACTGCCATCTGGCATACGAATACAACAGCATCTCTCGTTGCGAATTACCTCGGTGTGCTCGTCATACTCTGCCATTTTCCGAGAGAGCGCTACCTTCTTGGAATCTTTGGCTCGGGTAGACGCAGCTTCAATCTCTTGTCTGAGTGCTCTGAGACCAGAAGCGCTGCTTTGCTTCAGGTAATTGAAAGGAAAGGCCGAGGTAAGCTGCGGGCTGCTGAAGATATTTCCATGCGACTTGTGATGATCTTTGATTCGACGGGCCATATATCGCTGTATACGGTAAAATCGCTTCATATCCTCTCGTTTACTGAAGCAAAGTACGTCCAGAGCCTCTGGAATAAAGAGTGGATGATACTGTTGTAGTAGGGGGCAAACAGCGATGGCTGTAGTGTCCATGGCAACCCAAAGTTCGAAGAGATTGAGGAGATAATAGCTCATTAGGGCTGCGTCTTCCATGTAATAAGTCTTTACGACGTCCATGTAGGTCATTATTGCTTGAGAAATCGCTGAGCACTTGGCCTCGTTCGAAAGATATTGGCGGTTTAGGCTTGACATTGCGGCGGCGGCTGAAGCTAAAAGATTCGAATATCGTGTTGCAAACTCGTTGACCTGGGTCACTGTTCCTTCGACCAATGGAGGAATTTCGCGTGAGATCCGCCGTTCAGGAGCAATGATGTTCAGGCCTGTACTCAGTAGCATCTCCAATTTTCGTCCACTGTTCACCAAGAGTAGAACCTGATCGTTTTCAGGAGCGCGTTGCGGAAGGCGTGGGATCGTTCGAGTCACTTTTCGCTTATGTCCATCCCAGATCGCATTGATTGCCGTGTCGACTTTCGCCAAAGTCGATTCGAATAGCCCTCTAGTTTGAGAAAACTGCTTTTTGTACAATGGGTTGAGTAAGTCAGGAGCTTCGCAAATTGCAGACTCCAGTTTCGCAAGTCGACGGCACAGTTTCGACTGGAGCATGATGACCCTCTCAGGGTGCAGATACTTGTGACAGTCGTCCAAAAAACGATCAAAAGCGATACACATGAGAAGTTTGTAAAGAAAACGACTTGATTCGAGACAGCCGCCGCTTAAGGTCAAGAGGATGCGTTGGATCGCAACTCGAAGTCCAAGCCAATAGGGTGATCTCCGCCACGGAAGTTGAGAAGTTCCCAGCACGACGTCGTCACGAACTCGCTTTTGAATGGAAATCACAGGGAATGATCTCCCAACTGCCTCCAAGAACGAAAATAAAATCTCTGTAATCAGTGCTGGGCTTGGTGTATCGCGGGATTCGACGACCATTTTCCCACTCTTGGATGCACGAGCTGCGAATCAGTCAAACGCAACTTCACTTGCTTGTTCCAAAAACTCTGCCACTCCATCCTGGAAAGACGGTTCACTGAATTCTGAGTCAGGAATGGCGACGGAACGACTGGGAAAGTCCCACTGCAGAGCGCAATTTGTCTCGAGAACAGCCGGAGCAGTAGCAGAAGCCTCGAATGCCTCAAACACCACTTCTCCTGTGCTGTCGACAAGTTAGTAAGTGATTCATGATTGGAATAAAGGCACCAAGGAACGTACTCTTTATCTTTGTGGATGATGATGATTGCATTCTGGTGGACAACATGAAGAACAAGCCATCCAATTGCATCATCTCGGGCTAGTTCAGAGAAAGCTGTGACGAGTGCCTCTTTTGAGACTGAATCTCGAATAACTTGTTGAGTCAAGAGCAAAGAAGCTTCTACAGTGTCCCAGATGCTCTCTGTTTCGGGACATCTCATATACTTGCAAGCATCAAGCAATCGTGTTGTCAAATCCTAGTTCAGAGGTATAGATTCATCGTCGGGCTCGGGTGGAAGCTTTGGGGGTAAAATGAAATGATCGAATACTGCATCTAGCAGCTTTCTCTGATCTGTAGTTGTCGACATGAAGCCTGTTTGGGACCGCAGGCCGTTTCATGTACTTCTGAGAAATTGAGCTAGAGTCAGTGAGGAGGTGGAAGGTGGAAAACCGCGATTTCAGTGCTAGGGAGAACATGTTATGAAAGAAAAGCCTAATCAGTGAATCTGCCAAACACTTTTCTTGCCAACTGGTCGCAGCCTTATGCAGCTGTATGCAGCTGTATGCAGTTGATGTGGTCCATGCATTGACTGTGCCGCAAACAAGGCTGAGGGAGCAAACGGAAACCCTGCACTTATCTCTGTTTGTAGTTACAGAACCACACCAGATTTGACAATGACGGAAATGACACAACTCAGTCTCAGCAAGCACCCGAGAGAAAATCCCAAATTGTAAGAAGCATTAAACGAGGGTGGTTCGCATCCAAAGTGAGGACGCGCTGATGTGGAGCTCCTACGCGCCCAGTTTTATAAGTTCGTGCATGCATGAGCTAAGTGGAAGGAATGAGGCTGGCGCTAACAGATGCATTGTAGATAAGAACGGTGCTAGTGAGTTCTACCATCGATGGGGTGAATGAAGACCCAGTTGTTATGAAGAACCTAAGGTGCTGGGCCGAAAAGCTTAAGCTCTACACAAATATCATCAGTCTTACCAAAGGCACTGTTATCCTTGCGGGCAGACTCCAAGTCCAGCGACAGGACAGAATCGACCACCATCATAGAAGCATTTGTGTCGAGCCTCCTCCCTTGCACATGAGCTTCAGCCCTTTGCCAAAGGAACCCCGAGATGAATATATCTGCAAAACGCCGATTAGTTTGGAATAGCAAGAGTGCATATTGTAGGGTGTGAAGTACCGAGAATTCCAGCAGTCTTCAGTATGACATCGATAAAAATGACTCCCTGCTTCAACTTAATCGAGCTGTGCAAAATCGCAACAGCGCCAAGGTATTTGTTGGAAAGCCCCAGGACTGCGGCTTGGATAGTCTCGCCACTCGCTTTGCCAGAGATTGTTGTCAATGGAGTTGCACAAAGAAGTTCATAGTCCGACTCCTTTAAAGATAAGAGAATTTTCGACGTGTCTTGGTATGACATTGGTTCGCTTATGGCACCAGACGACGATGTCACGATACACATTCCCTCATTGGCTTCCCCGTGAACACTGGGGAAGTCAACCATTTGCAGCAGGACTGATTGTGTGGTATTTGTTGTGTTGAAAATACCGAGAATACGAACCACGCCCGAGCCAACATCTAAAAAAATTGATCAGCCGCGTCAGTAATTGCGTTGGTGTGTTTTGATGTCTTACCGTGCGTGTTCCCAATGAGTAGAAGGGCTTCATCGTCAAATGCCACATAAGCGTTCATTGATGCCGCGAAGCCTGTCGGCCGCAGCACTAAGCTGTCCCCCTTCGCAGTTACTCCAGTGGCCTTTTGAACGATCCTCCGGTCTTCTTCAGATCCATCAAATGAAGCAATCTGCACTGGTCCGCCCGAGAGGACCCGCACAGCCGCGTGGAAATCGCCGTGTTCACTGGTTCTGCTGATTGGTGACCAATCGGGTATATTGCCTATACACCTAGACAATAAGGCATTGCAGCTGTTGACAAATACATGCTTCTTATGGTCGGGGAATAAGTAGGAGTTTCTTATGACTGCTAGACCTGCGGGCCACTTGAGTTTATTGAACAGCGCACTGGGGGAGAGCGACTCGCTCGCGAGAAAACCTTGCGGAAAATGGCTCAGTGATGCAGTGAACTGTGAATCAAGGTATTTTTCAGCCAGTTCGCAACGCCTCGTCGCCGGTGACAGTGCCTCGAGGGCGTTGGCCTCCTGTACCTGGATTGCAGTGATACCTGTGGATGCTAGAAGGCTGAATGGCCTGATTAGTGCCGCGCATGAATTTCCACACCATCTACTCACCCCTAGAATTCGTCAAAGAATCTATCCACATCGCGTGCCGATATAACAGACATCTGGATTTGTGGATTTGGTGCAGGTTGGCGTCATTGTACTTGGACGGTCTCGTATGCATTCGCAACGGGATTGGCGGTCTGCTCCGAAATCCCTCCCTCGTGTCCAAAAACGTAATGTCCAGCAATCACATGGCGAACATAACTGTGTTTTCTTTTAATCCTGGCGATAAACTGCTTGAGACCATGTTCAAAAGCAGCAGGATTTGCATCAAAACCTGATAGGCCCATAAGCCGGGAAGACACCGATTCATCGCCCATCTGCCATGCTATTCCTAGATGAAGAGCGCTTACTGGGATGCTTTTCTTTTCTAGAAGCTCCAGAGACGATATTATCGCCTCTTCAGTATTCTCAGAGGAGGACTTCTGCTCAAGATCTGGTGAGGTCAGTTTTGCTGCGGCATATTCTCCAGCCAGGTTGAGCTTACTGTACACTAGTCCGTTCATCCATGTGTGTTTTGTTTGCAACTGACTTCCCACAACTTCTGTAGAAGGACCGGGAGAGCCTAACTCTTGTAAATGACCAAACATTCCTCGAATATGCTGTAGCGCGGCCGCTAAAGCTAACTCCAAGTCATCACCAAGAGTTACCACGACGCGCCCAAAACCAACCGTTTCACGTTCATTTCGAATCTTAGGCGATCAAATGTTGTGAGAGAGATTGCATGACTTTAGAGCTACATAACTCACCTTGATCATTATGTTTCCTTCATTGTCATCGCCGAATACTGTCATTACATCTTCGAGTCCGCTTACACCGACGGCGACGAGGTGTTGGCCCCTGTCGTTTAAGAAAGAGCAAAGAACGGCTGCCACATCCAACTTGAAGTAGTCTTTTCCGTGACGGGGAGCCAGCCACGATGCCGTGTGGCGCGATATCGCAAACCATCTAGACGGCGAGAAACAGGACACGGTTTCCTGGCAGTCGATCACAAGTGGTTTCTACATACTGACCTCAAAAAACGACCCCCAAAGGGTTTTCCGAAATGAACTTGCTCCATATGAGGGGCTGAACCTTTCGCTCCTTCAACGGATGCTTTGACAAGCCAGGAAATTGTTTCGGACCCATCATCAGAGGGAAGCAGTAGTGTTTCAAGATTCTTATTCAAGTCTGTAATATAACCACCGATGTCTGGCGACGCTTGAGTCGGAACTTGCGAAACTACTAACACGACGCCTTGTTGACCATCATCTCCTCCACGCGTCATCCATGGATCGGAAGAAGTACGCCGAAACTTCAACATGAAGCGAAAGCTAGTGTCAGTGCTCATCGTACCTTCAAACAAAAAGTATTTCTCTCCAAGTGTCGCGGTAGGTTCAAACAGCGACTTCTGGCTCGGCCGGAGAACATGCTCTTGCCATGATTCGGAGTCTAACGGCGCGTATGAGAGAAAGAGCTGCCAGGAAGCTCCGCCATCACAGTTACCAGACGGGACGTGCAGACTGCAGAGAAAGTCGACGTTCGAATGGGCAAGTTTTGTGACTTGACCCAAAGGGGGATAACAAGCAATTCTAGTGGCGGTCTCGCCCTCAGAAACCTGGCGAACCATCTTTCTGATGAGGTTATTCAGGACTCTGGCGACGCCGATACGAGTCCTGGTCGAGTAAAACGTGTAGCAGGCAAGGCTTATATACCTGTGGAGGTCGCAAAAAACCATTCATGATCCTCCGCTTGGCCATCGGCCATCCGCGGTCAGCCATCGCGGGCTCTTGAGGGGTATTTCGACGGCAACCCTTTCATTTTTATACAACGGACTCATTTGTTGGCGCGTCAGTGACATCGGTTCAATCGCATTGTTTCTGCTACGGGAAGGTGGACACGCCACGAGTGGATTTTGTTGCCGGTCAGCCGTTGCGCCAAGCGATGAGGGAGAGGGGCCGACCCGTCCCCAAAAGGCACGGCAATTTCCATCTTTGGTCTCTTCGTTCTCTGGTACTCCGGCCTAATGACTCACTCGGCGAAAGTCTGAAGGAACAACTACTTGTTTCTTTCCAGAATGTGCAGTCATCATCTCCCCACACGCGGAATGGCGCGGCAATTGGCTCTTGTTCTTATACATTATTTTACACTATATATCATGAAACTGTCTATTATAGACTAGGAACGCGCGATTTCCTTTCGGCGCTGTCTGTCCGAAGCTAATGTATCATTCATCATCACCAATCCTTGACCCTCCACTTAATATCGCCGCAGCAGTGATGCGAGGTGGACTCGTCGTATTTGTTGGCCAAACCGGTCTTATCCTGGAACAGGGACTTCATGATGACCTGGGACATGACGTAGCCGCTACCTCCATGGCAGAAGGGGAACGTTCCCGAACGCTTGACGTGGCCGGCGTAGTGAATCTTGTTGGGATCCATTGACTTGAGCCACTCTACGAGCGTCGGAAAGCTGACGTACGTGTCGGCGTCGATGATAAGGTACCAATCATAGTTTGGGTGCATGTGATATGCCCTCTCCGCGATGTGAGAGTTCTTGTACTTGTCCAGATTCCATCCCTCCGAAGCGACATCATAGCCACGATTACATGCGACGTGGGCAATGGGGCAATTGTTCTGGCGGTGATATATGTCGAAATCACCATTCGTATTCCTGACCGAATCTAGGACGGTTTCGAGACTGTCGTATACTTTGTGGCCAGCAATTTCCTCCTCCATATCATTGTAGAAGAGGAAGTTGTTGCGCAAGCATCGTAGCGAGGTCAGAAGGTGTGTGGGAAGTCGAAGGTATGACTCTGAGGCTCCGGTCTTCATAAGAACGAGGATGTTGGAAGTGTCCGGGAAGCCGGCGCACTCATCATTTCCGGAAACGGGAACTTGGGATTCCTGGTGGTTTTCGATTTCTCCGGAATTTGCAGTTGTGATATTGCTGGAACCGGCGTCGTTGTGGTTCTTATTACCGTGACCCAGGCTTGGTAACATTCCAAGTAGGCGAGAAGAGTGCTCATCTGTCCGACCGATTGAAACAGCATTGTAGATTAATACAATAGCAATGATTAGAGATGTGAGAATGATTATCCTTCTATGCGGCTTGGACGGCAGCGTATTGAGGACGCCGAACCCACTTGGTTTCTGCATGGCTACTGCATGTATGAGGGTCGAGCGGGAAGGAACAGAGAAACAGAGAAAAGAGCGAAGGTGGAAAGAGAGTAAGAAATAATCATCGAGAGACGATCTCGTTTGAAAGAATAACACTCATGTACATGCGGAAATGGATGGAAAAGTAAACTTTGCGCAATGATGCGCTCGAGTTTGGGCGAGTTGGGGGAGCAGCATGTCGCTTGGGCGGCCTGGTCTGGTCTGAACCGGGGCGGCTCCAACCATGTCGTCTATCTAAAAATTAACGCTGATATTTTCAGCGACCTCAGTTTTTGCTCCAATTTTAACGTTGAATTTTACACGTGCGCCGGCCCCTGTATAATCCATGTCTCGCGCTAACACGATGACATTCAGGGACTATCGGCGCGACCCCAAAAAGGCGCAAGCTGAAGGCAATGGTGCAGAAGTTGACCCAATAATACGCACTGAGTGGCTGTTCTAGGGCAACAGCCTTACCCATTTCTTTGTTTCTCTCTTGGCGCTCCCTTTTACAATCAGGAACCATCACTGAAACTTGAAGTCAAACGATGCTCAGTTGAGCGGGCTGAGGATGTCACGACGGCTCAAGGCGCCAGTCGAAACAACAAGAACCTTGATAATGCCAACTGCAGCAGATTTGCCTGAATGACAGGCGCCTAATTACCAACTGCCAACTGTGGGTGGTCATAGCTTGGGCTTTTCTCGTATCGACCAGACGAGCTGCCACTCGTACCCACCATGTCAGACTCGAGGCGAGCGGACTTTTGGTGGTTCCAACGCTCTCAGACATCCGATGAAGAGTTTATCGTGTGAAGGTCGATTGATGGTTCAGCGAGCCTTTCCTGACGTTGTGCCTCGGTGCAACAATTAATCGCTTGCTTGCCAACGCAACCTTTCCGGAAAATGTCCGACCATGGAGGCTTCGCGCCGGATGAAAGACGACTCGCCCCAGGTCTGCAGCAAACCTGCGCGGGTGCCTGGCTCATGTCAGCCGCACAGCACATGGTCCTGATCAATTGGCCAGTTCATGACTGGGGCAGGGGGCTCGTAAATTCCTGGTCTCAAGCCCAGCTGAGCTCGGTACAGCCCCGCGATTGGTTTGACCGCGACACGGAGGTTGGAAACTGAATGGCATCATCGAAGATACATACAGTATGTATGTATGTGCTCATAGACGGGGGCTACTGTGCATAAGAGAGACTTGAATGAAGCGGCATTTGGCTTGACGTGGCTAGAATAAATAACTCAACATGGTGTTGATGGGATGTTTCCCGGCACAATCATGCAGCCAAATCCCCCTTTCCCCTCTCGACTGTAGAATTTAACATCCCTGCTCATCGCCTCGCCTTGTGGGTGAAACTAACCCGGCCCGATCGTTCCGTAATGCTACAGCATGCCAAGCGCATCCCATTATCTTTCCCAAAAGTCCGTTCCCATCCAATTACAAGGCCCCTGTGAGTAGGTAGGGCTCATGCAGAGTCACCGTAACATCGTCTAGCCCAAGGCAGCTTCGAGGGTTAGGGTTATACTTCGCCGGAATCCTTGGTTTGACTCTAAAATTATCACGTTGAAGCCACTGTCAGTGCTGAGACCGGAGTTTTCGACCCTACATTTTTGTCTTGGAGCGGCGACTGTGCACGCGGGGAATATCTCATGCCATTTTCTCAAACACTTTTCCCAGTCAATCTGGGCCAAATCCGATCTATGAAGCTAATTTTGAGGCGCAAACTCTAGCTTAAAACGAAAAGAGATCGAATGAGACCTTCGTCTTCATTGGCAAGATCCTGGCGGTTTGCATGCTACAAGAAGTCATCCATATCATCCCCAGCCCGGTCCAAGTACCATATCCCAACAGTCATCATCTCATCGAAGGCTTCATCCTTGGTGCAGGCATCTTTCGCGTAGTTGATCATGTCTCGCCCATTCAATAGCAAAGCAGAGCGGTATAGTTGCGAGTTCAAATCACTCGACTCCATCGTGCAGTTGAACATCGCCTTCTCACGATAGCCTCTGCAAAAGCTGTTGCAAAGCAGTCTGATCAAGTCGCTTAATGGTGATGGATTTCGGCGGGCGCTGATAAGCCGGCAGTGTAATATTGACAGGAAGTTCGCCGCATTGCCATTGACACCCCTCCCTTTGCTTGTGCCGAATTCCCAATCGATGACATACACACGCAGGTCTTCCACCGGCTTTGGTGACAATGGTACCATAATGTTGCCAAAGTGGAAGTCTCCATGCATAAGACAAGCTGGATATGCATATTTCGGGCTTTTCACATCTTCGACTAGTCTTCGATAGTATGTTTCAGCCTTGGGGACGCCCTCGAGGTAATTTGGGAAGATGTCCATATCGAGGTACCAGACGACGTCGTCAATCTTTCAGTGAGAAAGAACTGCTGCGATTTCTGGACGTGATGCAACGGCAGCTGCGGCTTCTCGACTGTGCATTCTTGCCAATGTTGTGCCTAAGATGGCTCCAATCCGTGACACCGACTCTTTTGCCCGCTCTGTGTTGTCCGATTTGGCCATGGCTTCAACCCACTCACGGAGGTTACCAGACTCGCCGAGGTCTTCCATGAGCAGAATAGATGCCTGATCGCTCTTACTGGTAATGCAAAAATCCGCTTCAGGCCCCTCATCTCGGCGTATGAACTTTGGTACACTCCAAGCATTGGTCTCTTCAGCTGTATATGCGAATGGCCCATCGTTGCCCCAAAGCCTCATCATCGTATCTTCTACTTTCTGTCGAAAAAGAATTTTTAGGACCAGCAAAAGAATTAAAGCCGGCCGGCCAGTCTATTATACTGGGCTTCTTACCTGACGATGCAAAGAGAAAGGCTGCAAAGTTCCTTCATCTTCAAAGTAAGGCGATGCATGCTTCAAGATCAGAGAGCTGGGCCCCGCCTGTCCGGCGATTTTTGTTGCGCGAAGCGTGGCGTTGATAGAGCCATGGGGAGTTCGCTCCGCTTCCCAGCGTGTGTCCGGATAGACAGACTCTAAGTATTTGGCATAGTTTGGACGATTCATATTGGCGAACAGCGGCTTGGGGTTGACGTTCATCGCAAGATGGTGGGCAATGCAAGGACCCACTGGTGATCAAAGTCGCGCGATGAAAATATATCGCGACGCAGGCGATGATGACGAAGTAATCGTAGGCATCGAGGTGAAGCAGTACTCTAAATATTTCACGATCAATTCATTCAGCCGTATCTCATTTTCTCAACTTCATCTCACGTTTAGGAATGGATATAGACTCATTTGGACTCATAATTGTGGCCTGCCGGGTGAGTCATCCCAGGGCTGAGAACTGCAGCCCAGTAACACTCACGTCCTCAAAGTCCCACGGTTTTGGATACCCGGGGCGACCCGCAATGCGACTTCGTTCAAAAGTTTGGAAACTAAAAGGCTACAAATCATAGGAATGAATACGGGCAAAACAGAACTGCTCTATCGGGAGCACTGGGTGCGTTATTGGCCTACTCTGCCTCAAGATCCCGCTCAAGACACATGCACAAACACTTTAGGGCACAAATGGCTCATTGGTCAAATAGTGCCATTTATCTATTCTAAATGTTCATCAGAGCTTAAAAGAACCCATCTGATTGTTAGTCGTCTTCAAAACCTGACTTGCCGTCAGCGCTCGCTGCGGCGGAACGTCCATGACAGGGTTATTGCTAAAGAAGTTTCTTGGTCGCAGCAACAGCGTCATAGGCTCAACAGGCATGATGGGAAAGTCTTCCGGCGATGGGAAGTGTACGACACCAAAGGTGTGCCAGAGCATAATATCTTCGTTCTCGATGTTCTCGGACCCGTCTCCAATCCACTCTGTGAGACCAATTTCAGTCTCGCCGGAAGTTTGTGGGACATGTCAACCAGCCGGCTACAGTTGGTCATCGCGATCTTGTCAAACAAACACCAAGTATTAGTAAACAACAGCAATTGGTTCCCGAGCGGTGGAACGCTGAAAGTAATAATAGGCACTCACATTTGGTGACGTGGACAGCGTGTCGGGCAAATCCAGCTCGCTTCCAAACGAGCGAACCCTCTTTCGGCAACAAACGGGGAACTTCGCGGCTCACGAGCTTGTAGCTGGCCGGTTTCTTGCTGAAAGGGTGAATCTTGCTCGTATTGCAAATGTCCCAGGATCGCACGGTCGCGCCGTTATAGTCAGTCATTGCCTGTCCAGTGGTAGCCAGCTTTGTCCTCTTCGCGTAGAATGCATTGCCGTATGGGTTGCTGGGGCTTCCCACGGGCTCATCCGATGCCACTGCGTCGGTCATGAAGACCGTGTTCTGTGGCCCATCGACATTCGCGTTGATTCTGAGAAAAGGTGCTGATGGTTGTGGGCGTTGACACCGGGATACACTTCTGTGCCCCATCCATCCGTGTCTTCACCTGGGTTGATGGCATACCTGTTCAGAATGCCTGTCAGTTTGATCTCCGGCTGTATAGTGCCGTCTTGCTGTGGGAAGTATTAGAAGGTTTGGCACATAGAATGCGCAATAACTCGAGGCAGACGTACGTGAAAAATCCACTGCAAAACGGGTCCTGGTCAGCTTTTCAGCGTTTCAAAACGGCCGGGATAGGTCGCATACCTGGATAGCATACTCATAGTTGGCAGCCGTAAAGACTTGCTGAATGATAAGCTTGCGAGCTCTGGTCACGATACCCGATTCGTCTCGAAAGTCGGTATGCTTGAAAAGGATGCCATTATCTTCCTCGTGGATGCAGATGGCGTTCTTGATAATGCCTGATGTTTCCATCTCTCGTCGGAAACTCTGCGTCTAGATACCGAATGTACCCCTTGCAGTCGCAGCCGAGTCTGAGACTGTTCGTCATATATCCAGCGCCATACTCACCGAGGTCAAAGGCATGTTTTCTCTGGTGTGGGCGCTCTGGATTGCCGCTTTTTGAGATTCAGTCAGCTCCCTGCAATAAGGACAATCATTGCGCGCACAACCAGTTTGAACTTACTAGGGCACAACCATCTCTACCAGAGACATGCGATAGAAGATCGGCCGCACATTTCCTTTGTCGTTGTATCGAATGTCGCTAAGGACAATACCTTCCCTGTAATTGAATCCAATGTGAAACCTCCAGTTTTGCCATTCCATCTCTCGCCCATTCATCTTAAACGATGGCCCCTCCAGTTGTGTGATCTCCAGTGGTTTCAGGTCCGTCCGATAACCACCCTTGGCTTTAATGTCCTCCGGATAGTAATTGATCGTGGCTTCACGTCTTAGAGGTCGTCGCGTTTTGGGTATGTCAATGTGAATGATCTTATCTTTGTCGCTGTCATAGATGGGGCAGAAGTCCAACGGATACTGATACTGGCAGTCATCGATGTGTGGTCGGAAGTACATTAACGCTTGCTGAAGGCGCACATTGCTTCCAAAACGTTCATCATAGCCGATGGTCCAGGGGTCGCAGTAGACTTTATGCATCTCATCCTTTCCAATGCCACTGATTTCGCATTGTTTAATCACACTGGGATCCGTGCGGATGACTTGTTCAACTCTTTGCAACTCCTCTACAGTGATCTGCGAGAAATTTGTTAGTGAACATGTGACTACGAGATCGCTATGCTCACTTACAATCGGCTGTCGGCCATCCACCCAATCCCATTGAACAATTTGCCTCTTCCCAAGGTCGACAAGGCCGTCGCCAACTCGACCGCCAGGTGCAATTACTGATACATCAGCTACGCGAGGAGGTCTGTTGGCATTGGATCGATTTGCCAGCCATTTCGTCAAGGCTACCTTGCGAGGTTCATGAAGCGAGACCACATGAAAGTTGACCCCTTGATGGCTCGCTCTCACAATATTAATGGCACTCTGGATCTCGATGGCTGACAATGGGTCAAGAGGGTGCTGTAGTGAGGCCATGTTTGCATGCGCTGGGTATGACAATGAGAGCAATTGATGACGGGTGACCGGCTGGATGTACTAACTTATAGCAATGTATAAATAAGACTGCCGATAAATACTTCAACGGACAAGCGGAAGATGTTCAATCATGTCTTCGACTCTCAACCTCAATTATAAAAAAAAACCCACGTCTCATTGGCGGGTATCATTCGCAGTTGATGGTGGACGCCACCTCCTCCATCTCATAACTTTGCCTTTTTGGGCAATTTTACCCGGCGTTGTCGGATGATAACCAGCACCCGAACTGCGCTCCACAAGTGGTACGTAGAGCTTATCTGCAACCAAATCCGAGATCGGAAAGGTCTTGTTCTTTATCTCATCTTTGCATTGTCTGTTCCGTAGGAGGGACCATTTTACCCCGCAGTCTATTATTGATCCCATGCAAGGGAACAGAAACAGTCAAAAGCGCTACACTCTGGTTGCTAATGGTCGCCTGGGCTTCAAGAGCGCATGTATATCAGTAGATACTAGGTTTGGTGGCCCGCGAGCAGCCTACTCCGACAGAATCTCCAATCATGAAAACATAGTCCACTACAAGTTGGGACGTGTGGCAGAAGGGCGTATCCTGGGAGTTCTATGGCTGATTTGATCAACGAGGCGTCAATATTGATGCAATGAACGATCCAAATTATCAATGAGCTACATTTACATTCAAGCAGAACATGTCCAGGTACCTAATGCGAGCAGTTGCGCCACGACTCAGAAATACCATCACCAAGGATACTGTTTAGTCTTATCCTCACGGCTCAGATCCAACCCATTTCTGACCTGTTCATCATGTTTCATGTCCAAGTATTCCAGTAACACTTTCCCGTATTTCTCTCTCCCCTTGTATCTTGACACGTCTTCACCCCAGCTGCGGATGGCGCTTGCCAATCTCCCAGGCACATAATCTTCTTGGGCAATTTCTGTTATCGGGTGGAAATATGTCCGAATCGTAAAACAAATGGCTCTGGACTTGGGCAAACGCCGTAGCGTTTGTCGCTCCGACCGGAACCAGTGATTCTCAATCACTTTATCCTTCTCTGCTGTGCTCCAGCTCACGACCGTGTCGTCTTCTGAGCCGATACTGTGACTCCATGGTAGCGAATCGTCCACTTGGATGAAGTAGTTGTTGCGACCGTGCAGTGTATCCGTCTTCATTCTTTGAAAGAACTTTATCATGCCTCGCTCGAGCTTCGCTTTGAAGCCTGAGACATCCCCAGAGGTATGAATATCGGACAATGACATGCCAAACTTGTCAGAGAGCCTCCAGAACCCGGCCAGAAGAATGCAACCCGCGAGAAGCCGATATGAACCATCTGGTTGTTCCAGTAACAAAGCCAAATCATCTTGAATCAATCGTGCGCAGATGGCCATGGGATCTTCCCGCAGTGGACGATCCAGGATATTGAATGACTCTCCAGACAACAAATTATCGATTCCTACTGAACTTCTCTTGTATAGAGTCGGATATCGCGCGGAAAGGTACGCGACCAGTTCGTCCAGCAATTCCAACGCAGCGGGATAGGCATTCGGGTGGGTTTTCACACACTTTACACCTCGTTCTTCAATTCGCATTGCCTTGTCGGCGTGATATTTAGGAAAATGGTTATCTAGCTCAATCCACTCGTCGCGCTCGATGTTGCGAAGACCCATGGTAATGTTGTATTTCGGGCCATACCGAAAAGCCCTGTAAGGAAGTGGCTGGGTACTGCGTATGGACCAGTGTGGATATGGTCGAGGGCTTTGTAGCTGGTAAGAAATCGGGTGACTAGTTTTCTGAACTGGCTCATTGTAACTGTTCGTCGCCAAAATTGAGTCTTTCCTGCCCCAAGGGATGCGTTTGCGTGAAAGGCGCCATATGACAGCAATGTACACCAGCGCGGCGCAGGATAAGACCGGAAGTGTCAAGAGTTTGACAGCCCAACACAGATCAAAAGTAATTTCATCCATGTTCGCCGTATTAATAGGTGCAGCAAGAACGTTCGTATGATGGGCAAATTCTCAAGAAGAATGAAGAGAAAATACGGTAAGACCAAGTGGCCGGATTTCTCACATGATGGCACCGACTCTCCGCTCCAACGACTTTATGTACGTGACCCGCCAAACCGAAACAATACATTTGTTTATCTGGATCATCATCTCATTCAATTCTCTACTGCCAGATGCATCAACAATCATGATCATGCTTCGATGTAACATGCTTGATGGGGTGCCTCCGGCAAAAGTATCCCAATCCGGCAATGGCTTATCGCAGTCTGCCCCGCCACGACGATCATCACAATGCATCTGCCAGAAGCCTGGTGAGTTGTCACTGTAATGCCATCGCACGTCGTAGCCAGGCCAGATTCTTTGTGCGAGGATATGAGATCTGCAGAAAGGTAAGTATATGCGAGCACAAATCAGAGCAATCCAGAGATTTTTCACCAGAATACCAGGCTCCCAATGACACAGCGTTTATAACAGGGCCACAAGTGTTGCAGGGTAGGGAGACTGTCGACTTATTTGAATTCAATTGACGACAGTGAATCCACGCAGGCTTTTATTCAATTACATTATTTGTGTACATAAGTTCTAATTTAATTGGTTTCGCTCAAAGAAAGTGACATTGGCACCATACCCTATGTGCTCGCTTACATGGGATAAAAAGGTTTTTATATAAAGCTGACGGGAGACACAGGATCAAACAGAGCCAAATCACATCCGTCTCGATGCACTAGAAACACTTGTCAATCAAGCCATGCCCCTCATCCGAAAAGTGATCGCAAGTCATGAGCTTCCATGACGTCCAGCCAATGGACCGAGATACAATCAGAAGGTTCCGTGTCGTAAGCTGTCCAAATGGCTCTCACAAGCTCCTTCGCGACCACAATCGGTCTTGGTTGCAACGTGCTTTCCAAGATGTTGAGACGCCTGACAATGAATTCTCGTGACGTGCTTATATCCAGAATGCGTTTTGTTGCCGATCGGTCGACATCTGTTTCGGCAGCAGAGACGTCTACTTGATCCACATAGTCCATAATGCCTAAGTTGCTGCAATCGGCTTGCGGGTGCCGAACACTTGACGTGGCAGGCGGTAGGGCGTTGCCGGGAGAAGACGTCGGAGAATCTGAAGAATTGTAACGCAAGCCTGCGCTAGCGCAAATGTAAAGTATAGGTTGGACAACGCGGCTACCGGATTCTGGAGGTATCTGCTCCAAAACTTTAACAAGGTCGAATTTTAAGGGAATAATAAACTTATTCCAGGCATCGTAGTCATCTGAAGGAGTTAAGGTAGTGAAAGAGTCCGTTTCCAGTCGCACAGACACAAGGTCTGGGAAAGTAACGTAGAGCAGGAGCAAAGCAGAAAGCTGATATGCTTGAGCAGCGCTCGCAAGGTGCAGCCAGGGCGTCTTCTGGTCTCCGGTATCATTTACTCTAGAAATGGACGAGTAATCCAGAAGAAGAAGTTGCTGTTCCAATCGCCGCGCCACCTCACAGAGTTCCATGGCTGCAGCGAGGCTTGTCACCCTACCGGTTGATTTGGTCAAGATCCGACGGTAGTCTCGACACAATGTGACCGACCTCGTAAAAAGGCGAGACGTTCGACTGGAGATACCCGTCCATGGATGTAGTAACACATCCGTGTTCGTTTCGCAGCCATTTAGTATTTGTGGTAGATCGTTTTTACGTGATGCAGCGTTCTCCACCAAAGCGGAAACATCATTGCTGTCAGCTACTACAGCTAGTAGCATCTCCCAATACACTAGGCTGTTATCGAAGAAGCTGAAATTGTCCAAACTATCCTGCCCGGGAGAAAAGCACTGCTGCTCTGACAAGCGCTTAAGCAGAGCCCTGGCTTCTTTCAGGAATGCCACTCCAAGTAATCTAGCGTCGAGCCAGCACACAGAAGTCCCCAGACAGAGAAGAGAGAACATCAATGCGGTAGGAAATGATTCGATATGAGGCTTCTTTTTGATGTCGTCAATCTCCGCTTGAACACAGACACTCGCTGTTTTGAACAGACTCATAGCTTGTCGCCGAACCTGCGGAAATCTGGCAGACAGGAAGCCGGCTGACATGCTTTGGAGGGAGTTAAATACGGACGCTGAGTGGTGCCAGAACGTATTTGCTAGTTTTCGATTGAGGTTCGCTGTAGAGTCAAAAGCTGACCAGGCAGGACAAACCTCATCGAACCAGCTGTTAATCAGCGCTAGTGTCGCATCGGGACCGTCAATCCACCCAGGCGCTTGTGGTATGGGTTGGCTGGAACGTGAAGGCGCAATGAGAAGTGAACTCTGGTTCCATAATGCCAGAGTGGACTTTGGCCGTTGCGACGAGGTGCTTTGTCGCTGTGCGATTGACAGAGTTACAGGACTAGAAGACATATCATCATCAAACAACAGGCTAGAATCGAGCGAGTCCAGAGAGCCTGGCGACGGGAACAGCTGATCGCCATCCCAGAATTGATCGCCTGCGTCATCGAAAACATCAAAAGCTATGGAGGGCGAAGAGACAGAGGCGTCGGTTCCGGTAGTAAATCGTGGCACAGTATCCGTAACTTGCGATTCGAGAGCGTTAGTTCTGGTTCTTCCTGAGCTAGACAATCTCCTTTGTTTGTTCTGAGCGGGCTGTCTGTTGGAGGACCGTCTAGATCGACTGGCTGGTTGATGTTTGTATGACCAGACAAGACCTCGAGAGTAGCCCCCACAAGCTAACCCTTTCTGCAGGCATTTTTGGCAGTTAGGTCTTGCTTCGTCGCATTTAACCTTCGCAAGAAGTTAATTCTCTGTTCTGAGTGACCATGATGTGCGATGTGGAGGTTCTAGCTAACATGTTTTTGTTTGCATGTCAAGCACCCGCCGCGGGACCTGTGTTTTGGGGCGCCGGCGGCTAGCATGATGCTAAAACATCTACTCTGCTGATTGGGAGGCGGCTAATTATTTTCGACACTCTCGCTTCTCTGACAGAAGTCCCTGACGGTTGCCCGTCTACGTCTGAACCTTGTCAAGATGATGCTGTTCTAAGGATTTAAAAAGGTTTATGTTTGACTTGACAGATGTTGGTGCCGGGGTGCTGGTGGCAAGCGATAATCCGGGGAACGGGCTGAGCGGAGTCTTATTAGTGGAGGGCACGAGGTGGAGTTGGTTCTTTCCCGCAGGTAGTCCATTCTCACTATCTTTCCTATCTCTTGATAGGCCTTGGCTGCATGTCTTGGCGTAAATGTTTCCACAGATAGCGCACGATCCGGTAGATAGCTTGCAGTGCAACAAGGGCAACGGGATGATGTCGTTGGAGAGCGGTGGGGTTCATGAAAAAACAGCTGCGACGTTAGAAATCGAGACTACTCATTAGAATTAATGTATTTGTTGTATTATTGAGGGGTGTTAGGTCGTGACATTGACATTTTTTGTACAGGCCGCGACGCGTCCCTTCTTCCAACAGATGGTGTATGAACAACGCCAGGATCTTATACTATCCATCTCGCAAGAGTTCGAGTGCGCCTTCCAGTGTTTTGTAGCCGCTGTTCGTGATTGCTGGCTTCCAAAGACGAAGCATTCTTTGTCTTTTGCTTCTTTTTCTTTTTTTCAAATAGAACACCTACTCTTGCCATATCTTTCAGATGATGCTTTAGTCACTGGCGGGCGGCTAAACTCGCACCGTTGCCGGCAATGTCTCTGACTCACTCCACCCACATACGAGTCACACCAGCATCAAGCAAGATAATACATAACGAGTGTCCTAAAGCCATTAAGCTTTCATCGAGGCGGCTCCCTTGTATACTTCTATAAGCATACACGTGCGATCCTACCGGCACTACGATTACGGCAAATTTTCCGAAATTCGCAGAGGAGACGCTTCGCTTCTGGCGAGAAGTTGACGCATTTAACACTCAACTTTGATTGACGGCAGAAGGCCCTAGGTTCTCATTTTACGATGGCCTGCCATTTGGTATGTGCTGCTCCCGCATTTTTCCTTCTATACTAGAGCACTTCTTGCTAATCATGTCCACACAACAGCTACTGGTAAGTGCCCAACCGATTTGGAACCTTTTGGCTCTTGGCATTTCCTGACGTCCCCTGCAGTGGACCTGCTAACTGATCTGACAGGTCATCCCCACTACGGGCATTTTTTGACTGGCACGTTGAAGGACATCATTCCGAGATACTGGTCCATGAAAGGGTACCATGTGACGCGACGGTTCGGCTGGGATACGCATGGCGTACCTATAGAGTACCAGATTGACAAGAAGTTTGGTATCTCCGGACCCGATGCCGTCCGTCAAATGGGCATCGAGCGGTACAACGCGGAATGTAAGGCAATCGTCATGACATACGCTGAAGACTGGAAAAAGATCATGGAGCGACTGGGCCGGTGGGTTGACATGGATAATGACTACAAGGTACGTCTGATTTTGTCCGGAATGGTGACTGAATACTTACAGGGTCAAGGCAATGGATCCATCGTTCATGGAGACCGTTTGGTGGGTGTTCAAACAGCTGTTTGACAAGGATCAGGTGTACAGAGCGTATCGTATTATGCCATTTTCTACCGCGCTCTGCACATCCCTTAGTCTCATGGAGTCAAAACAGAACGAAAAGATGACACAAGATCCGGCTATACTCGTCGCTTTTCCAGTCATCGGTGTCGCTGGTAAAGAAGATACGTAACTAGTCATTTACAAAATAACGCCCTGGACATTACCATCAAACCTATTCATTGCAGTTCACCCAGACTTCGAATATCTGGAGATATTGGACGAAAAAAGTGGCAAACAATATATTACAATGGAGAGCGGCCTCAGCATGCTCTATAGAGACTCCAAGAAGGATAAATACAAGGTCATCTGCAGATTTAAGGGCAAAGATCTCGTTGGCTGGAGATACAAACCCCTCTTCAATTACTTCACAGAGACATTTTCTGATTGCTTTCGAGTCATTGGAGCTGATTATGTCGAAGCTGCAGAGGGAACAGGGTTAGTGCACCAGGCGCCTGCGTTCGGCCAAGAGGATTACGACGCTGCGGTTGCAGCTGGATTCATCGGCCCAGGGCGATTGCCTCCTTGCCCGGTAGATGACAAGGGATGTTTTACAGCCGAAGTATCGGATTATGCTGGAACTCATGTGAAGATTGCAGATAAGGCCATCATGAGAGACTTGAGATCCACAGGCCGTCTTCCTGTCGAAAGCCAGATTATGCATGTTGACAAATTCTGCTGGCGGTCGGATACCCAACTTATCAGAAAAGCTGTCTCATCTTGGTTTATCAAAGTTGAGAACGCTGTGCCTCAGATGATGGAGAATCTGCGAGCTACGAGTTGGACACCATCATTTGTCAAAGAAAAGCGATTTGCGAATTGGATTGCTAATGCCCGCGATTGGAACATCTCTCGCAATAGGTATTGGGGAACGCCCATTCCTCTCTGGGTCAGTGACGACTACGAGGAGATTGTCTGCGTTGGAAGTGTCGAGGAGCTGAAGCGCCTAAGTGGCTATGTTGGTGAGATCGAAGATTTACATCGCGATAAAATTGATCACATCACTATACCTTCAACTAAAGGAAAAGGCGCATTGAAGAAGTTTTCGACTGCTGGTAAGTTTAATTTAGACGTACCAAAAACCGTCAAGAGCTGACCGGAATAAGGCTTGAATCTGGAGCGATGCCTTATGCCTCCATTCATTATCCCTTTGAGAACAGCGACGAGTTCCATGGAGGGCATTTCCCAGCTGACTTTATAGCCGAAGGATTGGACCAAACTCGAGGATGGTTCTACACACTGACTGTGCTCGGCAACAAGCTTTTTGGAAAGTCGCCTTTCAAGAACGTTCTTGTTAATGGCATGGTTCTTGCCGAGGACGGGAAGAAAATGTCCAAAAGTCTTAAAAACTTTCCGGATCCGAACCATATCTTTGACAAGTATGGCTCTGACGCGTTGAGACTGTACATTTGAGACTGTACATGATTAGCTCCCCCGTCGTCAAGGCCGAGCCACTCCGCTTTCAAGAGGCAGGAGTGAAAGAAATTGTTTCAAAAAGTTCTACTCCCCTTGTGGAATAGCTATCGATTCTTCTCAGAACAAGCAGCTCTGTATCAAAAGACCATGGATGTGGCTCTCGTTGCCGACACCCACTTTGCCGCTAGTAACTTGACAAATGACATGGACCGCTGGATTCTGGCTGAGTGTCAAAGCCTTCTCCAATTCATAGAGCAAGAGATGCGTGGTATGTACATCATCAATTTCCCAATGCGTCGTGTCTCTAATAGTTTCATAGGCTACCGAGTTTATACTGTGATTCCTCAGCTGCTAAAAATGATTGACAATTTGACCAACTGGTACATTCGATTCAACCGGAAGCGACTTAAGGGGGCTGCTGGGCTAGGAACAACGGATACCGCTGTTGCCCTAAATACTCTGCTCCAGGTTCTTTTCACCATGGTCAGAGCCCTGGCGCCCTTCACTCCATTTATTGCTGAGCACATATATGGCCTATTGAAGCCATTCCTCGGCGACGTATTGACCACATTCAAAGACACTAGAAGTGTTCACTTTCTGTCTTTTCCTGTAGCGGACGATGGGTTCTTTGACGAGGTCATCGAACGAAAAGTGGCAGCAATGCAGAAGGTCATTCAGCTAGGCCGTGTTGCTCGAGAACGGCGGAATGTATCCCTAAAGACTCCACTTCTGAGCCTCGTTGTGATTGCTAACAGCGAATTTATCTCTGACGTCGAGTCACTGAAAAACTATGTCCAAGAAGAACTCAATATCAGAGAAGTCATTCTGACCACCGAGGAAGAGAAATACGGCATTTCTCTGGAAGCCAAGGTGGATTGGCCCACACTTGGCAAAAAGCTCAAGAAGGATGTTCAGATTGTTCGAAAAGCTCTCCCGTCCCTTTCGCAAGAAGAGCTGCGAACATATCAGCAGGAGAAGAAGATGACCATTGGAAATATAGAGCTCGACGAGAACGATCTGACTATTGTGAGGGTAATGAGCGAAAGCTCTGCATCTACTGCGGCTGAGTCTGGTCGTCAGTGGGAGCCAGCGTTTTCTGATGGTGTTATTGTCCTGCTTGATGCAGCGCCGCATCCTGAATTGATCGACGACGGCTTGTCAAGAGAAATCATCAACCGTGTTCAGAGACTTCGAAAGAAGGCTGGACTGGTCCCAGTCGACGATGTTTGCATGGGATACACGGTCATTTCTAATTCCCAAAACGTCGATATTGATGCAGTGATTACCTCGAGACAGGGCCTATTCGAGAGCGCCCTCCACGGTCCGTTGGAAAGACTGTTAGAGCAGCCGAACAACGATGAAGTTATATTAGAAGAAGAGAGTATGGTCGGAAAAGTGATGCTAAGGCTAGGATTGTTCAAACTTGGTTAAATATGGTAGAGATGATGTTTGAAGTTGTATTTTGCCAAGCCTTGTCCTATCTAATTATAGTTTCTTCACATTCAGCAATACAAAGTCGTGATTACCAGCAAATTACTAAACTGAATGTAGCTACCCAAATGAGACGCTGGTAACAAACAACTCTCGCAGGATCTTTTCACTTCGGATATGTGAAACTACCGCTAAGTCTATGTCTGTGTCACTATTGCAGGTCATCGCTGCCTGAAGAATGGACAGCCCTGTATCTCCCGAATGCCCTCCTTTGCATCTTCCATCTCTTCCCGCCCTTTCCCTTCCACCGCAACGGGTCCGACGTCCGGAATTATATATTCATCAGGACGATACTCCGGTGTGCTGTAAGACGGCACGTAACCACCAGTAAGCCGCAGCAACCATGCTTTAACGCCCCATCGCCGAGTCAGCGTAGGTTTGATGTACCATGGATGACCGATGTACTGCTGAAAATGGTATCTCCCCTTCTCATCAGGCGCGTCGATGAACCACAGGTCCCGCATGAACTGTGGTCTGGGGAGAAAAAAATGTCGCAATACGAGTTTCCGAATTGCGATACCGAAGTCGAGGGTCTGCTGCACCCACGACTGAGGTTCATCAAACAGCATCGCCTTTCGCAGTCGTGGACTGAGCAGCGCGCTTGCGAATTGCACACTCAACGGCCACAGCACTTTTAGAACATTCGTCAATCCAACGTTGATTGTGGCGAGAGCAAGTGTTCTGTTGGTCGGATTGGCCACCATGTTATTCGCTTCATACTCTTCGCTCCAGGCCTCGAGTTCCGCCAGCCAGTTCAATCCATTGGTCCATCCAACCGAAGACGACGGGAGTGAGTCATATGGGATGCTTATAGCTTCGCCCAGGTTTTTCCAAACCAATGCCAACGAGCAACGCTCCAAATCAGTAAGGCTTCGCCACTCTAAGCGTCGCGTCCATCGGATGGGCTCAAGGACAAACAAGCTCAGCGTGTAAAGCATATCATCGTCCTTTATCTTGCCAGCTTTGCGATAGCGGTCATGTAGCCAGTTCATACGAGCTATGGCAGAGAGATTGCGGTCTGTTCCTGGAGGATTGAGCACAATCTCGGTGAGCAAAACGCCTGTGTCGGCTGCTCTCTTAGAGGCAGTCTCTTTATCGGACAGTTCTCCTGTTGCTACCAAGAGTTTGGAGATGGATGGAATCCCGTATGTCTGCGAGTACGTTAGCTCCGTCTTCCTTGTGCTGCTTGGCAATGGATGTAAGGACTAGGTATACCTTAAATAGAGCGAAAAAGATAGATAGTGAGAAAGTAATTGGGAACTCGAGAACAACCAGAGAGAGTTGGATTGCGTACGCGTCTTCCAGTGTCATCTTGCCAAGACTTTCAGGGCCGTCAAGATAACGACGGTACTTTCGCAGAGTGGCATTCATGCGATCATATCGCAAATGCTTCACCGCGAAGAGGTACGCCGTGACACCTGCGGCCAGCAATAGCCACTTAGCATCAGTCATCCTTGGCCTCTCAGTGTTCAGAGCACTCCCCGAGACCAACTAAGCCGAGCCCTGATAACTGCGCTCGTTAGAACGGAATGCAGAATGAATACTGCAAGCAGTTAAATAGGCTGGTCGTTGGGAGATGAGCACAAGAAGTCCATTTGATAGCAGTCAATGCAGCCAAATTCAGACGGCTGCAAGGACGAGAAAACCTTCATCGTGCTGTTCCCTTTTTTTTTAGCAGGAGGGAAGAAAAAAGTGCGGTGACACCATCTCATGTCGGTCGTGCACCAACACGGAATAAGGCTGCGGGGTTCGACCAAACCAAGGCGTTGTATTTGCGGGTTGTCGCTGGGCTTGCCGCGTTGAAGACCAGGCTGCATGTTTCGTGGCCCATAGGCGCTTCAGGATTGCCCGATGGGATCAAGTGGGTTTCACTGTAGCCAAGTTGCTGGGGTTGTCCGCGTCTTCGTCTGAGGACAAACAATTTGATTGGGCCCTATTGTGACGAGCCGCCAGCCCACTGCACGACGCCGAGAATAGAGTCAGGATCGCCAACTGAAGCTGACCACTGAAGCTGACTACTGAAGCGGCTTGTATTTTTGCGTGACCATTCACCGCGGAGCACCACCGCTCACCTTGGGCCAACAGCATCAGGACCAACACAGGAAACGGTGTATCATGCTCGTGACCGGGGCGGACGTCGAGGCTATCTAGCAAGCTGCAGCAGATGAGACTCCTCAATGTAATAACAACACCATGAAGCCACGGGGGGTCTGGTTCACTCAGAACAGTCTGTCACATTACACACTATGTTAATCGGACAAAGACTTACACGTTGAGCGGAATTTCCCCCAGTGTTTGCGACGATGGCAAACACGACCTCACAACTAACACAGGGATGGCATTCGGCACCGAACGAACGAGGGACCATGGACATTATCTGAAGCTGCATCTCAACCGTCTTTCTATGCCTCTGGACCATGTTACACCTCAACTTACCCGCGCCGACCGATGGATTTGGCACCATTTTCTGGCGGAAGACTCGTTGGTTACTGTTCGGCATCCTCGCACCGGAGGTTCCCATGGTCATCGCATGCGGACAATGGTCGTCCGCAAAACGTTCGGTGAACCAGATGCTCGAAATAGGCTTTTCCGGATCCCAGTGGACACTCTCGCATGCATTTTTCGCCGATATGGGAGGCGTTGTTCTCGTCGCGGGCGATGAGGAGCCTACTCTGATCTCAGCCAAGCAACTAGCTTGGTTAATCCAGAACGGCTACGTCAACCTCCCAAATATCAGCGATAAGTAGATTAAGGACAAAGGCAGAGCCGATGCCTGCACCAAAGCTATAGCCGCAATTCAGGTCTCGTGGTTCCTGGTACAAATGATCGGTCGTGGAGCACAGCGTCTTCCGATCACGCCAATCGAGCTTGCAAGCATGGCATTGGTGCTCACTTCGCTCACTACACTGACTTTCTGGAGCCAAAAGCCATTAGATGTACATGAGCCTTATGTCATCGAGATTGCTGCCCTCAGAGTGCCTTTCGGTCCACCAACTTTCGCAGCAGACCCGACCAGAAGCTCCAAGACCTACTGTGAAGAAACACCCGCGAGCACGTCGACAACACTCGCGACCCTTCTCCACCAAATTGATGCCGATGTATATATTTCGCGCAAATGGTCCGGAACAGTTTTGGACTGGATCATCCAGTGTGGTCTCCAACAGCGACGTCTGAACCGCATCCCTAACGACCGAGATCCGCAGATTCTAGGTTTCAGACAACACCTGACTCTAGGTCTAACAACAGCCGCCTTTGCATCCTTGCATTTCATCGACTGGCACTTTGCTTTCCCCACGAGCTTTGAACAGACTCTCTGGCGGGTGAACTGCTGGGTCATGTGGGTTTTGCTAGCTTTCTACGGCACGGCTGAAGTATACATTTGCTGGCGAGAAGGGTACCAGAACCTGGGGATGGATACTGGAGGTGGCTACAAGATGCGATGGCCCGCATGTCTGCTGTTCTTTGTACCGGCTGGTATATACTCTATGGTGAGGATAGCCATTACTGTGCAGGTGTTCGTCAATCTGAGGAGTTTGCCCATCGAGGCGTTCCAGCAAGTTCAGTGGCTTGTACTTATACCGCATATATAGCTCTATCAATGTCATGGAACAAAAATAGGAATCAGAGATTAGGTCTCACTTACATTTACCAGCTTGGCTATTTGTCAAAGCAGGGAGGAAGCGGGAAGAGCAAGTCACTCAACCAGCTGTTACGTTGCGATTCGTCCACAACTCGGTGGATGGCATGTTTGCTTTCTAATGCGTGATGATGAACTCAAGTCATGATTTATTATTATCCAGGTATCTAATGTCCTTGTGTATATGGAAACAACAACCAATCCAGCGCCTATTCTCAGATCAGGTGGTAATCAATGTCCAGATTCAGACGTGGCATCAAAGTACTCTAAAAAAAAGACATTTCGTAAAACGCCGGGAGCGAACGATCAAATTGTCTAAGTGAATGAGACATCCACCTTGATAGACGAACCGGCGTTGCAACCATTGAAAAAGTCGTAACCCGACTGAACCAAGTTCAGATGGCCACCGCACAGCCACCAGTCTGCGATGGAATCCTTGAAGTTGCATCGCAGCTTGCTCTGGTCGTTTACGCTGCATACAATCCTTTAGCCGCCCTGCGAAGCCGCAAATGCGTCCGTGGCGAGCAGGATAAAGGACGTGGGGCCCACGTTTTTGCTGTAAAAGGCGAATTTGCTAGCGGCGGGGCCATCCACGACGTCCACGGAGCTGTCGGGGTTGAGTCTGAAGTTGACGGCGGCGTTCGCGTCAGATGTGCCGTCGATGAACCAGGCGTTCGAATTGAGGGCCTTGGCGTAGGTCCATACGTTGGGGTTGGTGTTCCCGGCCGGGTAGGCAATGTTGATCTTGCCGACGACGGGCTGGGGAACGGGAACGATGGTGGCAGTCTGGGTGACTCTGACGGTCTCAGTAGCCGTGGCTACAGGCAAGGTGATGTATTTGGTTTCTGTTCTGTAGCATGTGGGAGTTGGGGCGGTGGTGGTGCTCGGCTTGACGCCAATGCAGGAGCAAGCAGATGAGTAGCGGACCTGGCCATTGCAGGCGGAGGCGTAGCTGGGGATCTTGGTAGGGCACTGCGTAACATGACGCTTGGCGCCGGCTCTTTGGGTGATGGTGACGGTGTCGATTGCGGTGACACTGAGGATTTGGTCTATGGTTTGCGTTTCGGTGTAGCTGACGATGTCGGTTTCGACGACAGAGACAGTCGTGGTGGCGGTTTGGTCTGACGTTTGATGGTGACAGGGACGGTGGTGCTGGGAGAGATGGTTTTTGAGATTGTGACATATTTGGTGCTATTGGTATAGTTAGTTATGCGGTTTCTTATTGTCGTGCTATGCGGGCTTCTTTTGTTGGTTGCAACTTACACTGGGCGAGGCGTCACTGTTGTGAGAAAGTATGACTTGCAGTCTGCGGTTCCGGGTCTTTGAGGGAAGTTGGAAGCGATGATGGCTATTTTCAGTCAGCGAAGAAAAACTTGTTGAAGTCGTATCAGCAAGCAACTCACCTCGCAAGCAGTTGTCGTGGTTGCACTTGGGTTGACCGTAATTGGTTGCTTGGGCCAAAGATGCTGCGGAGAGCAGCAATCCTGCGGAAGTGACCTTCATTGTGAGGATTGGTGATCTGCTGTAAGCGGATAAAGCTCCAGTCGACTAGGGTGATGAACTGCTGGGGTGAGAAAAGCTCGAGGCAGAAGAGGTCAATTGGTCTGAATAGTCACGATCCGGTCTACTCCAGCTTGACTTTCAGAAAGGAAATCGCGCTCATTATCAACTTTTTCCAATCTGTGTTTTTCTTTTGTTGTGCATCAGTCCCGTCGCTCTGGCTCTGGTTCATGATCCCCTGCAGCTGAGAGGCAATAGCTCACATAAGAACAGATAGCGTGGCTGACGGCGAGCTAGCTGGCCATGCGCGGGATCGAGACCACGGTGGTGCCGTTGAGCACCAGCGACACCAGACTGACACCAGACCAGGCAAGCTGCGGAGAGGATCAGACCCAAGGCAGGCATCGCAACACACGGTGGCCAGGGCCCAGTAGTGGTTCCAGTAGTGGAAATAGCACCTCGAGTCTGGTCTGGTGCTGTTCATACTGCTC